>VZRU01009761.1:148581-165240 GCA_013398155.1 Pedionomus torquatus | reverse complement strand
AAACCCAGTTGTTTTGGCATTCTCTGCTGTTGTTCTTGCTCTGATCTGCTCTTCTCCATATTCAACTCATTTCTCATGAGATGGCTTACGGTCTACCATTTCTACTTTTCTAAGCAGATTTCAGTGGACAACTGCATGAAAAGGCAGTGCAGCAGGTATATGACATTTCTTTCTGTGTGTTGACACAGAATTTAAAACAGCAGAACCTTTCCAATACATTTTCAGCTAACAGAAATTGAAGTAAAAATACCACAACTTGCTATGTCTGGAAATCTGGGAGAGAATATGAGCGCTACTTCATCCCAGCTGCACTACTTGTATATTCCATGCTAAGAGGAAGAATGGCCTCTTTTCTTTCACAGTAATGACTCCATGGAGTTCCTGATACTGGCAAAAACAGTGAACAGCTCTTTAAAATTCTGTAGCTATGTTTGATGATGGTGAGAATAATCTTGTTCTGCACAATTTACTTCCCAGACAGGTCCTTTTAGGGGAGCAAAGAGGTGCCCAACTTTCTCACAAGCACACATTTTTGTGCAAAAGGAATATCCATGTAGTGATGTAGCTCTCACTGCTCTACCTCTTTCTCACCATCAGACCAGGCTGTGTCTGACCTTGTAATATTGTAATACAAAATGATGCCAGTCCATAGACTACTTAAGGGATTTCACTTGTTTGCTTCTGTACAAGCCAAAACACCTGAAAATGGATGTTTTATTTCTGTTGTTACCCACTCAGATCCATAAGAAAACTATAGCCCATAACTTCTGTAGTGCTCAGAGACAGGGAATGTTTTGCTTACCATGCCAACAGTCCTACTACATGTTTTCTAGTATAACTGGAGCAATTACACTTGGTGGTTTGTGCTCATTCTAGATACCTCTTGATAAGCAAGATAAATTGCAGCCTAGAAACATACAGAAGGTAACTGTGTATAAGTATTAGGACTGGCCAGGTGCTCATTTAACATGGTTGAACCAAATGTGACCTTATTCAGAAATTTTTCAGAAGAGAATAGTACTGCTTAAGACCAAATTCTTTCCTTAAAGGCATATGGAGGGAGTGAGCAAGCATCTGTAAGGGTCTTATCTGCCAAGTGGAGTTAAATCACAAGGAGGTTTTTAGATGTGGAACACTTCAGGAAGTTCTCACTTGCTTTATCTTTCTCTCACTACCAGGAGTCACTCCTTGCACCAACATGTTGATCTAAGTCTGAGCAGCCATGAACCCACACTACACTCCTGAGGCAGATCTTCCTGAAGGCTGAGCCACCTTTTCAGCATGGGATAGTTTTTATGTGGACCTACTTCAGGGATGTATTCACCGCCCACCTCTGTGAACATTGTGTGGAATCGACTGAGTCTGCCTGGAGGCAGTTGAAGCAGTTGTGGAAGTGACCCTTAAGCTATATTGAGTTATCTGTCTATACAACCACACACCCATCTAGGGATGCAGGGCTTGGTTAAC
This sequence comes from Pedionomus torquatus, assembly GCA_013398155.1. Classification (NCBI taxonomy): domain Eukaryota; kingdom Metazoa; phylum Chordata; class Aves; order Charadriiformes; family Pedionomidae; genus Pedionomus; species Pedionomus torquatus. The sequence goes on along the minus strand of VZRU01009761.1, from coordinate 163,773 downwards.
TTTTAAAAGTCTCTCTTCTCATTAGCAGTTACTTGCTTTCTTTTTCCTCTTAACTACTTCTGAGAAATAGATATGAGCTGAGGCACTCTTAAATTTGATTTGGGAGCAGAGATATTGCACATGAACTTTTTTTTCTTTTAAACTACATCACTTCTTAAGCTAAGATAAACTACTCATTTTAAACAAAGTGTCTATCTCCTGTCTCTTGTTTGACAGTGAGGTAACTAGGACAGCTTGTGACTGAATATACAACTGCTCACTGGGACTTTGAATGGAGCCACCAGCACCGCACCAGCACAGTCCTCAAAAAGCAGTTGGATGATAATGACTTCCCCTCACAATAATCCTACCTGAATTTCAACCAAACACCCAAACATTAAAGGTTTCATATTCTATTACAATTCACTGACCTATCTAGTCCATGCATTTACTTTGGCTTTAGTGCTTTTACTTCCTACCAAAATATCTGTCACCTGAATATTTTTTTTTACAGTAACTTACTTGGAGTGCAAAAAGGTAGTACAACACAGTAATGCTAGTGTGCTGGAAATTATCCATGTCTGTGTTGCTGTTTGATTGTTTTTTAAGTATGTTCATATAAGGCAATTTCTGCTGGTGTCCCTTGAACTGGATTAGGCTTTGCATCTGAGCTTCAGCTTAGTAAGAGTGATGCTACATGTTACAGATTTTACATACTATTCCATGCATTATCATGCTGCCTTGCATATTCATAGGCCTAAATGCTCTTTGGGGGAAGCAGTGTTTGTTATGGAATTGGTAGAATCGGAACTGTCCCAGAATTTGAAATACTTGCTGATCTGAGGTGGTTCTTCATCACCAGTGCTGGTAAATAATTCAAATTAAAGTACTTTCCTCTGCGTGTGCCAGTATTAAGAGGACCTCATTTCCTTTCTTTTAGTGGTTTTATCCTGTCCTATTCTCACTCTGCATTATTCGTGTGCAGTGTTGCAAATTGCTTCTAGTTCTTACAGCATGGTTATAAATCTTTGGGCCATTTTCTCTGGAGAATTTCAGCCTCAAGCTCCACAGCTTGTTTTCAAATGAAAACTATGTTCAATTAAGGTGATTTGTTTGCCGCACAAAAATTTAAATATCTCATACTGCTCTTTATAGAGAGGGAAAACTGAGATGATATAAACACAGTGTATTACTTGGGTTTTCTGCCTTCGTCTTCCACCTACCTCTTTTCTAGACATTTCCAGCTGAGAGACAGTCTGCTAGAAGAAGAGTGTGATCACAGTGCAACAAAAAGTGTAGGCGTGAGATGATCTGCCTTTGGAACTGACTATAACACACCACCAAATATGCTTGCTAGTCTTACTCTATTCACAGAAGTGGAGAAAAATTAGGATGCATCTTGCATACACTGGCTTGAAGTTAGGTTCTGTGTTTTCAAGACTACTTGCTAGATACTAACCAAAGGAAAAGTGGAGCAGAAAAAAACTGTCTGAGCTTATTTCTCTATTGCCCTTGCCTCTGCTCCATTGGTGCCAGAGTGAATGGGACCTCTGGGACAGGCAGCTGAGAGACTGGCTAGGGCATCTTACTGGGTGAACCCTGGAATGTGTGATCACAGGTGTGATCTCAGGACCATCTCCTCATAAGGGTGAAGCACAATTCCTTGGTGTTTAATACTCATGAGCTTTCAGATCTTATTCTGCAAGAAAATAATTGATTGTTGTTTTCTTTATGAAAATTAGTACTGCTTTCAGGATTTCTTTACTATACACTGCAGGTTTTGGTTTGTTTGTTTGTTTGTTTTTTTCCTGATTTCACTATTATCTTTCAGTGTTTACCATCAGAAAAATCCCACTTACGGGGAATTCACACGGTGAGAGAAATTGTCACTGTGTCCCACCAGAAGAGAGAGAAGTATATTCAAAGTGCACATCAAGTTAGTCCAAGCAAGAACCCCTCAGTGTTATTGTAAATTATTTCAAAGTATATTTGTATTTTTAAAAGCTGTTATATAAAATAATGCATGAAACAATTACTTGAGTTAATAATATAAGATATTAATTTTTAAATTACAGTAGGCTTTGAGGTTTGCTATTCAAATTATTAAAATATGTTTCTTGTGACTTGCTTAATTTTTTTGATTGTTGTGTAACAGACATGCCCTTTTTAATACAAAAAATTTCTACAGTATGCAATAAATAAAATTACTCTCTTCTTATATACAATCACTACCATGCTCCTGAATGGACACAGACCCAGAGTCAGGGATTTGAATCAGATCCACTCCGATTGTATAAAGCTTTAATGCCTGACTTGCTGAGGACTTAGAATTTAATACTCCTAACATCTGAGCCTGGGAATAGACCCACTTATCACTGACTTTTAGTTGTGTTTGCCTTGGTCATGATAGAAGTAGATGGATGAACTGGAGCAGTAAACCCTGGGGGTTTTCTTTACACATATCCCATGGGATTTACTTCACATTGTTTTGCCTGGTTCCAGAGTCCAAACTTCCTGACTCAACATACGGTTTGGAGATCTCTCAAGAAAAGTTGTCTATGAGGATTTCCTTGCTCTGAAGTCCATACATCTCTTTCAGGTAGACAAAGGTGTCACTTGAGTGTACACATTCATGTCCCTGCTATCACTGCCTGTCTTATTCCATGCTCAGTTTGGACAGCGTTTGTTACTAAGTGTTGTGAAGGGAGAGGTGAAAAACTTAATCCTGAAACTGTATCAGCTCATCCAGAAGAACAGACAAGGGATAGTTGGGGGAAAAGAGAGCTGAAAGGGCACAGAGAGAGCATAGTGACAATAAAAGAAAGAGAAAATCAGCTCAGGACTCTGCTGTGAAAAGGTGTGATGAATCCTGAAAAAACAATTGCAAGGAGGGAATTATGCATGAGAAGGCTGTGAAAGGTCTGCAGAGCAAATGACTCTTCCAGGGACATGGTGTAGAGAGCTCATGATATAAGAGAAATGAGGGCTGGGCAGGCATGGGGCTAGGGGAAGAGGCAACATCTAGGAAATCTCTCAGCTGCAAATTCCTGGAAGTGAGGGGAATACCTTGAGGAAGTATTACTACAGCTTGCCTTGTTCTTAACTTTTGCACAGAATCACAGAATTATATGGGGTTGGATGGGACCTCTAAAGATCATCTAGTCCAACCCCTCTGCCAAAGCAGCTCTTCATAGAGTAGATTGCACAGGAACTTGTCCAGGCAGGTTTAGAATGACTCCAGAGACGGAGACTCCACCACCTCTCTGAGTAGATGGGGCCTCACTGGGGAAAAGTAGAGGGGCAGGATAACCTCACTTGACCTGCTGATCGCACTCTTCTTGATGCACGCCGAGGATGCCATTGGCCTTCTTGGCTGGTTTGAACATTGCTGGTTCATGGACATCCTGTTGTCCACCAGGACTCAGAGGTCTTTTTCCTCAGAGCTGCTCTCCAGCAAGTTGGCCCCCAACCTGTACTGGTGCAGGAGGTTATTCCTCCCTAGGTGCAGCACCCTACACTTTCCCTTGTTGAATTTCATTAGGTTTCTCTCTGCCCAGCTCTCCAGCCTCTACAAGTCTTGCCAGACGGCAGCATAGCCTTCTGATGTGTCAACCACCCCTCCCAGTTTTGTGTCATGAGCAAACTTGCTGAGGGTACATTCCATCCCTTCATCCAGGTCACTGATGAATATATTTAAGAGGACTGGACCCAGTACTGACCATTTGGAGACCTCCCTTGTTATGGACCTCCAACTAGATTCTGCACCACTGATCATGACCCTCTGAGCTCTGTCTTTTGTCCAGTTTTCAAGCCATCTCACTGTGTAGTTCATCTAACTCACACTTCCTAAGCTTACCTGTGAGAATGCTCTGGGAGACTGTCAAAAGCCTTGCTGAAGTCAAGGTAGACAATGTTCATTGCCCACTCCTCATCTATCCATCCAGTCATGCCATCATAAAAGGCTGTCAGTTTAGCCAGACATGATTTCCCCTTGGTGAATCCATGTTGACTACTTCCGATAGCTTACTTTTCCTCCATATGCTTCGAGATGATGCCCAGAATGAGTTTGCCAGTCAACTGCTGTTGGCCCCATCAGAGGTGGGACAGTGTGTGTTGCCTGACATCTGTCCAGCTTAGGACGAATATTTTTTTGTTTTCCCTTCACTTGAGGTGAGGAAGTGGTTACAGTATTATAGATATAGAGGCAGCATTTGGATATGCTGTCATGAAAGGAACAAGGGGTGATCAGGTAAGGTTGTTATATTAACAGCAAAGCAATGGGGATGAAGATGGTGGGAAGATGACATTATTTGAGGCAGTAAATACAAAAGTGGATGGTAGAATGTAGAAGAGAAGTGTGCATGATGGCCAAGCATATGGACTGAGACACATTTCTGTCTGTATGCTGGGAGCAATTTGCACGTTAGTGTAGCTGTAATGTTCAGGTCACAGTTGCAGTCCTTTTTTCTGTCTGGTTCCCCTCCAAACCTGCATGCTCTGCTTCTTTGAATTTTGTTGTAGAAACTCTTTCCCTCTTTCATGAAAGCAGCTGGCCAGCATCTGGGGAAAATGGAAAGTGCAGTAAATGACCTTTACAGCCAGGGCTCTTCTTGGAAGCTACTTGTACTTTTATCCAATTTGCAGTGATCTTTAGCTAACAGCAAAACCTAATCATAGCAAAGTTCATTGCTGATGCTGATAAGGGAAAATATCAGTCACATACACAGTTTGAAGACTGATGCTTTTTGGTCATGATGGAGAAAAGCAATGATGCACAAAGCTCTGTGGCAACAGAACTGTTCCAGTACTGGTGCAGCCTGAGTTGCTCCAAAACCTGTTGGGTGCATTTTCAGCTTTAACACATTTATGTGTCTGCTTGATTACTCTGTTTTTGCAAATCTTCAAATGAAAGAGAGTCAATGAAGTCTAACAAAACACAATAAAACTGATGAACTGTGGGAGAGGCTTGATAAGGCCATTTGTTGTCATAGTCTCAGGAAGATGATTATGATCTAAGACTAAAAGGTGGGGGGTGGGGGAGGGAATAGGAGTAGAGAAGGAAGCCATGAAGGCAGATTGTTGGGGAAATGCGCTGATGGACAAGAGGCTGATTTATAATTATCCTATAGAATTCATAGCTTTTTTGTGTAAAAAGAAAGGTAATTAGAACCCTGTAGTTAAATATGTATTAGATATATGGAATTTTTATTTTATCTTTCTGTAGATGTGATAGATATTAGTTTAATCTATATGTTTCTGTGAAATTTCCCTTTCTATAGGAGCCATTGTGTTTTCATATATATATATATGTATGTATATTATCTCTCTGTGCGTTGATAATCATTTTTTGTTATTGTGACCAAAGTTGCCAAGCTCCAGTCAGAGACTGGAGGAAAATCTGGAAGGTGATGGAGGGAATCTATAGAAAGCTGAAGTAAATGGCTAATTGATATAATCAATTTGTGGGCAAAATAACAAGACAGAGACTACCTTTAATATTTGATGTAGGGTAAAATATAGGTGTTTTTTTATTATTTAAAATAAAAAATAAGGTATGTGTGGACAACCATAAAGCAGATTATTTTCTTCCGAGACATACGGGGAAAAATGCCTTCTTAATTACAGGAAACACTTGTTGGGTAAGGAATGATTCTCCTGCGGCTGTGCACTATATATCCTCCAGTCCACAGTGTAACATTTCAGTACATTTATCCAAAGTAATTGCTGTCGAGGCCAGTTGCTATGTAGGGTCAACAAGAATGAAGGTTCTGGCTGGGATTACAAACCAGCACTTTGGGTAGCTGATTATTTCAGTCAAGGGGAATGAGGCTCCTTGCCCTGAGGACAGCAAGAGGTATGTTACTTCTCTTGCTATCAAACAAATCCAGTAAAAAATTTGCATTTTTCCATGTTGGATAGAAAACTGTATTCTCATCCTTAACAAGATGGCTAGAAATTCATCATCAGTCCGTGGTTCTAGAAAGTTACTGGTAATACAGCATAATATGGAGCATCAGTGAGCCAGTTCTCAGCTAGGAATCTTGTCTTTAGTATAGAGATTGTTGTGCACTTTCAGTTCTAGAGGGGTGTGTAGGAATACCAGTTACTTCCTTGGGGAGCTGAGTCCCAAGTGGGAGCTTGGACAGCTCAGCATTTCCCTAAAGAAAGGGAAAAACAAACTTCCCCATTTGTAAGCAGGAGATCAATATATGGTTGCGATAGCATCCTTGGGGAGATGCTTAGTTTGCAAAAGGCTTGTTTTGGCATGGAATACCCCATGTACCCCATGCCAAGTTGTGGAGGTGAATTTAGGACATTAAGGGTAGGCATTGTGGTGTAACAAATAATTGTGCTGTTAGCTCTTGCTAAGCCTTCTGTCTTTTCAGGACACAGGCTTTTTTTGGAGCCATCAATTCATAGGAGGAGCCTGACACAGAGGCCATCTAAATTATCCTCTGTAGGAATTATTCTTCCTTCAAGTAAGGAGACACCCTCCTTTCAAATTGAGTGGAGGCCTGTTCTTTATTTGTGTTGTGTTATGTAGAAATAAGTACTATGTGGCTGTAGTATTTCCTTAAATAGTTTGTGAGGTCTCTCAAAAATGCACAACAGCCAGTATTCCTGAGGGATGTGTATATATGGTTAGTTGGTTTGTTTTATGCAGTGTTAGCCTTTAAAGAGTTTTTACAGTATTTACAGTACATAGAATAGTTTTTGACCTGTCTTGACACAATACTTACTTGCAAAAGAAATTCAGCCCTGGAGCGTTATTTATAATAGTAAATGTTTTACTAGATGGCAGTACTTCTAAACTAAGGTATATTCTCCCTTCAAAAAGTATAAATGTCTTCAGCTTTAGACAGTTGCCTCTAAAATCTAAAACATTTAAGGAGATATTCCTAATTAAAGGAGAACTCACTCTCTACCTTCAAGTTTGCTACATAATTTTGCTTATTGATACTGAAAAAATCCCTTTTTCTTGTGTTATGTGTGAACACTGTGTTCACAAAAACAGTCAACTCTCAAGATTTGGTCAAAGAAGAATGACAGACAACATGGGGTTTGCATTAAATATTTGCACTCAGAGTGAAGCTATGAGCTCTGCTGTACTTCTCTTACCCTGCTGGTTTAACTGGAATGGCAACTGTTGCTCCACAGCAGAACTGGGTATCTCTCTCTCAGGAGCCACTAACTTAAAAAACAGAGATTTGTCACATACCTTTGTTTTAATATGTAGTATATCTTCATTAACTTGTTTATGAATACACACATGCCTAGATACACACATTATGCTTCTTCCTATATATGTAGTTTCAGAATTCACTCACTGACCAAGACAAAGAAAAATTGCCTCAAAACCCAAGGACTGGTTCAGCTTTTTCTGTGGCAATGAGTGGTTTGTACACCTTGACATTCCAGTGCAAAGTATAATGCTCTGACAGGGGGAAATAAGACAGGTGATAGACTAGACTTGCTGGCTTTCAGCATTCATGGCTATGCACACCATGAATCATAGAGTCATAGAACTGTTATGTTGGAAGAGACCTTTCAGATCATTTAGTCCAACCATCTATGTAATGTTGATAAAGACCATTACTAAACCATATCACTGAGCACTATGTCTACCTGTCTCTTAAATACCTCCAGAGACGGTGACCCAACCACTTCCCTGGGAAGCCTGTTCCAATATTTCATAACAGTTTCAGTGTAAAAGTTTATCCTGATATCCAATCTAAATTTTCTTGGTACAAATTGGGGTCATTTCCTTTTGTCCCATTGCCTGTTACTTAGGAGAAGGGACCAACAGCCACTTTCCTACAACTTCCTTTCAGGCTGTTGTAGAGAGCAGTATGGTCTCCCCTCAACCTCCCTTTCTCTAGGCTAGGGGGATTTTCTCTAGCTCTCATAGCCACTTCTCATAAGGCTTGTTCTTCAAAGCCCTCACCAGCTTTGTTGCCCTTCTCTGAACATGTTCCAGCACCTCAATGTCTGTTTTGTGCTAAAGGGCCCAAAACTGAACATAGTACTCGATATGGAGCCTCACCAGTGCCAAGTACAGTGGGATGACCACTTCCCTAGTGCTACTCACCACATTATTCCTCATACCAGCCAGGATGCTGTTGGCTGCCTTGGCCATCTGGGCACACTGCTGCCTCATGTTCAGCTGGCTATCAACCATCACCCCTGTGTTGTTTTCTGCCAGGCGGCTCTCCAGCCACCTTTCCCCAGGCCTGTATCATTGTATGGCGCTGTTGTGACCAAAGTGCAGGATCCAGTACCTGGCCTGCTGAACCTCATATCATTATGAAGGTGTGCACTGAACCCTTGAAGTTCCAACACTATCAGCATTTAATTTAAACACTGCTGTCCAAAGAGGAAATAATTTCATCATGGCTTTTGACAGTTCATATCACACTGACAACTTAAAAAACAGCTGCTTCCTAACACCAGCCAAAACACAACCAAGTTTTCATAGTCCCTGTCCATAAGCAGGTATTTTCCCAAGGCAGGAAATACTGAACAATGATGTTAGCAGCATGATTCTTGCATGGTTTTGAGGATTAGTTGTAAAAATTTGAATTCAGCCCATGTTCTTTGTAAAACATATCTGGCCTGTCCCTAGAAGAAAATGCTGGATGTAACAATTGAAATTTTGCAGCTGAATGGTGGGGCTCAATTTCTAGATAATTTCAAGATACAAAAAAGCATTTCCAATATAAAAAGATGGCTCAGCCCCCTTAGAAATCTTGGTGAAGTTGCAGTACCTGAATGATTTTGGTAATACTGGTAAATGTTCTTGTTCTCACTCCATAAGGTGCCAGGTTTTGTTAATTCCGAGTGTCCTGACACACAGCAGGTTGTCTGATCAGGCTGCTGCAGTGTCTCCTGCCAAATGAACACTGCAGTATTTCTGCTGAGCCATTGGCAACTGCTGCAGATGAGGGTTCTGCAGGACTCAGTGCCCTTGCCCAGAAAAGTTGCCCCTATGTGCCTCACCAGATCACTCAATACAATTTCTGTCCTACTACTGTGACCCTGGATTGACCTCAAGAAGTTGACATGGTGGTGTGAGCACCCATCGCTTCAAAGCTCCTGCATTCTTGAACAAGGTGTTTGCCACTTTCAGAGAAAACAATGTCCCCTTGCTGTCAGCTCTCTTCTAAATAAAAACTCATCAGCTGTTCTGAAGCTGGTGTCAAAGCACTCACTGGCTTCCAATGCAAAGGGGAAGTCAAGTCTGAACATGAGTTCAGCCTCTGAGATTGGTCAAGGCACACCAAAAACTGGACAAGAAGGCTAGCACAGAGAACAGTAGTTGGCAGCACTACACCGATGCTCTGAAAGAGCCAATGCAAACAGCTTTAGAAGAACTTCGCTTATGCCCAAAGGAGGCATAAACATACCCACACACAAATGCTTCTGGGATTTATTGCCATTATTCTACATGATCTTTCTAAGAAAAAAATAACCAGTCTAGGAGAGGTCCCAGAAAAGTAACATTTCTGCTTCCTTTATGCAATAGAAACCAAAGGGATACCAGGAGGGCCTATAAGGCAATGGTGCCATTTGATGGCAAGTCCCATAGTTATGAGTTTGTGCTACAGATTATCATGCACTCTGGTTCCAAGGCTGCCATAATTTAGAGGGGAATATTAAGATCAGGCAGACAACATTAAGCCAGCACAGATGGCTTAATGTCTGTCCAGTTAATTTCCCATCAGATTTTGGTTTTATCTAATGTAGACAAAAACACTTAGGGTACTACGCTGTACACTGGGACCATAAACACTTGTGAAAAGGTGCTTCACTTTTTTCACACTGCTTTTCTTTCCACTGAGCTTCTTCTTGGAAAGGTTGCTTGTGTGAACAAGTGTTTACATGAAAGCCTTACTTGTAGACCTCATGGCAAACTGAAAACTTATGCCAAAACTATGAAAACAAATAATCTTCCTTTTATTATATTATAAAACAAACTGTGCTAAACACACATATCTTTAAAAATAAAAGGTACTGTTCTTTATTGCATTTTACTAGTAAATAAAGTTTCCTTAGTTTTATTGCACCATTTTTACTCATTAATATTTAATAGCATGTTTTGATGAATCAAGGAAAACTAACCAAATTTTTAGGTAATTCACTACTAACTTATTCCCTCTTATATATGAAGATGCTACATTGTTTTCTGGAACATTTTGAGCTGAACTCCTAAAGGTTCTTCAAGATTTTAGTGGGTTCCCTTGAATTCATTTGACTACCAGGTTTTATCCTTCATTTGAGGCTCACTTTGTGGCTGGAAGAATCTTCAGAGGTAAAGAAATAAGGCAAACTTTAATGTTCTGTTCTTTTGGCCAGTCGTTGTCCAGACTCCGTATTGGCTAAGTGGGGAAAAGAAGTCACATCCCCTATTCTTGTATTAGTTTGTATTAAAAAAAAACCAAAAAAACAAACAAACAAACAAAAAAAAACCCCAACCCTGTATTAGTTTTTTTAATACTTGTTTTTTGTGATCCCCATATAAAATAATTCTTTACAGTAGAATTTTCAGAGGAGGAGGACACCAGCATGTCAACCCACCTCCTTTCCTGCAGCATGTAGAAAGAAAACAAAGTTTTGTAAAGAAACAATGTTCTGGTCAAATCAGACTATGTGAAACTATTTTTGGCCTCTGAGTTTCAGAGTTAGTTCTTAATGATCTTTATACGCAGTCAGAACAAGGTCTAGGGTAAGAAATAAATACATGTTCTCACATGCTAAGGGAAATTTATCATTGGTAGAACTTGATTCTCATGTTGGTGGGTTAGCTTTTTGTCACTAATTTACACTGACCAGGATGTCTTCCTAAAAGAAATACACTGAAAGACTGTTGCATGGAGTTTACTGAGAAGACAATCTGTTGATTTTCAGGGTGACAATTTCCTACCAACACTGTGTGACCATGAAAATGCTAGCTCTGCCCATTAGAGTATTTCTGGCAGACCAGTAAGTATTGTTGACATTTGTGGAAGGTGCAGCAAGAGCACCTACTGCTCCATGGTGAGTGAGTTCTGGTCAAAGATGAACTTGGACAGGACCTGATGGAAGAGGGATTGTATAGATGATGGTGGGGATGGGGAGGGTGGAGGACTCCATGAGAGGAAAGAGCAATAACATCAGCAATTTGATTTGGCAAAACAAAGACTGGGGAAACACCATCTAACTTGGTAAACATCTCAGATGGAGCGGCACCAGTGTGTGAGAAAAGCCAAAGGACCAAGCTCTTACAAAACCAAGAGGGTTACCGTGAATTTTTAGAATTCAGAAATAAGGAGGAGGTTCCTACTATCTCAGTGACAAGTTTCAGGAATAGCCATTTAGTGCAAGTATTTGGAACAAAGAAACAAGGCAGTTCCAGGGATCAGCTTTTTAGACCTTTGATGAAAACTCTGTGAGATGAGTGGCCAGTAGAAAGGTGTTGCCCTTCCAAAGAATGTCTCTTTCAGGTTCATGTTCTCTATAGTTATGACTTCTTTTGGCCTAAAGAATTGGCCTGTCTAAGCCATGTAGAAGGCAATATAACTTATTTACTCAAAGTGAAATATTAATGTGAATCCAGATTGAAGCCTAAGAGAGAGTACTTATATTTGTACAACAGCTTTGCTGCCGTTAGCAGCTTTCTTGTATTTTGCTCCACTGTTGCAAACCATCTCCAGAAGTGATATTGCAGCTTTCAGATTCCTGATTGACTGGCACTGTGATGACACACCCATAACAGTCCTCTGCGCATCATAGCAGTTTTTTACATGGTGTCACAGCTTAATGATTCAGCAAAACTCACTAGGATTGTATAGATACCTGGGCTTACGGATACGTAGCAGGTGCTTCTATTCCAGATCATTTCACTTTGCAGCAGTACCACAGAGTCTGCACTAAAAATATTTCTTTGAGTCAATTTGCTCAGCTGAACCAATGTTTTCACTAAGAAAACATGCCACACATGAATTTATTTGAAACAGACCTTGAATGTTCATAGCTTCAAGAAGGTTATCATTGGGACTTATGGAGAATAAATAAGAATATAGTACGTTTTCTCTCACAGCTGTCAAATGATGCAAATATAGCTCAGAATTGTACAGTGATTTTAAAGGAAATAGGTTGTCTACATATCAACTTTTTACACAATCATGGAACTAGCTCACATCCAAATTTACACCATCCTTCAGTGCAGTAGATTATTTCAGGTGATACTTGCTCTTTTCATACACTTAAAAGGATTCTGTTAAATTAAACAAAGAGCTTCCTTGGGATTTTTGTATAGCTTCTAGCTCTTTAAACAAATTCATTAAGTCTCTTTAAGATACACTTCAAAAAAGAGGTTATGTACAAATACACCATATTGGTTTAAAAAGGACAGCAAAAGATGCTTTCAAAAAGATCTACTTAATGATTAACTCTCTTTTTTTCAGGGTTGATCATCTGGTAAAACCAAAAGTTTGCAAATTGGGCACTTCCATATTTATAGCATTTGCCTGTGTATGCTATTATTTGGATTGCAATCAGTTACACTGTTCATTTACAGAACTTGGTTTCCAGTGTGGCAGGATTTGCAGAATGATAAGTATACATTTCCCCTATATGTAAAGCAAATAGGGAGGAAAATTTAGGTATCTGTGTTTGTGTCTGATTTATGATGCTGTGAAAGACTATCACATGAATGCTGCTATAAATTGGGCACAGTTCTAACCCACTCACCAATTTTGACTTAACTGGTAACAACATAAGGCTGCTATATTAATTGGCAAAATTGAGTCTATTTCCTGGGTCCAAAGTTAGTTCCTTGGAATCTGATACACAACTCTAAATTAAACAAAATTAACTGGTAAAATAAGTACTTGATGTCTTTTGGCTTACACTGAAGTCAGTGGCAAATTAATAATTGCCCTTCTGGTATGTAGGATAAGTCCTACCTTGTCTAAGGACTTGTATTCTAAAGTATAAATAGTGCCATAGTTTTAAAAAATAGTTACTTAATTTCCTTTCAGGCAGTGTTTTTTCACTTCATCAGTGCTTTTGAGTACGCTCTTTATCTTCTATCTGTTCAGACAAATCCAAAGTCTTCCACACTAAAGCTCTGGATATCCTCTGACTATGTTGAAACGACATTTTCACTTTTGTGAATACAAGGCATGACAGAGATAATATATGTGGCAGCTACTTGCAGGCTAAAAGGATCCTCCACCACGAGTCTTCAACGAAACATAAAGTATTAACACAGCTGTGATGCTGAAATGGCTGTGACACCATAAAAACCAAAGAATGAAGTTGTAAACTCTACAGCTCTCACCTCAGGCTTTTCCTTTTCATTATGAGGAGACCCCTTGAATTAAAATCATTTGAAATGAACCTCTCCTACATCTGGAAGAGTAGATTATCTGGAACTAATGACTACTAGTCTGCTGTATATTGCTACTGCCAAACCTTTCAGAGAGCAATTCACAGCTGACTACTAATATGGTCATTGCTTTGTCTATGGTCCAGATCCAGGACTCTCTCTTGAAATGTCCAACCAAGCTCATAAAAGGCCCGCAGATGCATTTGGTAGTGGTTCTTCCAAGCACAACGACAATTTTATAAATTGGCTTGATAGTGCAGAAAGGTTTTATTCATCATTGCTAATGAAAGGTATTTTGACTGATTTTCTTCTTAACTAAGAAGGAAAATTCTTGTACTTTTGAATGGGAAATAAGGATCTTATCTGCAAAGACTCGTGCCTCTCCCAGATTGCCATAACCTGGCACAACAAAATCAAAGCCTAAAACCAATTTTATTTTTTTTTTCCCTAGCATACAGTGGTAGATGTTTGTTACACAATTTGAAGGAAATCCTTCTAAAAAGTGATTTTGTCTTAGCACTGGTAATCCAATAATATAATTATACAAGCCCTTGTTTCAGAGGAAGTGATAAATTGCACCTTATATGTCTGAAATGACATGAATCTAATATTTGATTAAAGCCTCTTAAGGCAGGTGTTTAAGTGCACAGTGATAAAATAACTGGATGTCTGGGCTAGCTCTGTGCTGAGTCCGGCGGGACTAGGGTTAATGCCCCCCAGGATCCAGTGGACCAGTAATGGAAGGGGGAGGAAGCCACGGGGGAGCAGGCTGGGGCATCCCGGGGCCGGTGGGCGGGCGGTAGTGTGGTGTTCGTGGTTGTATATTCCTCTCTCAGTGGTGGTAGTGTTTTCTTGTTCCCTTTGCTATTCTGTTAAACTGCCTTTGTCTCAACCCACGAATTTTGTCTTTTTCTTCCGATTTTCCCCTGACGGCTGGGGGCTGGGGCAGAGGGAGAGGCTGCCACGCTAGAAGGTTCCTTGTTGCCATCTGAGGCCAAAGCACGACAAGATCAAATATGGGTTTCTTCTTCAGGGATCTTAACAGGTATTGAGTGCTTTTGGAAACATGGTAAATGTCTTTACCTATCCCCAATGAAGCCATCTGGCCCATGAACAGAGTGCCCTGGGAGACTAGAAAAATCGGTTTTTCTTCCTGCGTTTGGGTTTGAGTAAGTCCCTGCATTGCTTCCTGGTGTACTTCACACCTGCGGAGCCGCATCATGGAGAGGAAAATGATAGTTCGTTTCTCCAAAGACTAATGGGGAGTTGAAAGTGTAATCATGTAAAAGAGGACAAAGTCACCAAATCAAAGGTTAAAAACAAAGTATATATAAGGGGTTTATTAAAAATTTACAAAACAGCACTGAATCAGGTGCATCTCCAGGCAGATGCACAAATTCTCTTTACATTTTTAGGTTTACATACATTTTATCCCAGCTGCTTATGTGTCTGTCTCCCCTCTTCATTGGTTGAGAAGCTAGAGCTCACATCCTTCCTGACCACTTAACCTATCAGAGATTGAATTTACACCTTTTTACCTTGTAAGGTCTTAACACACCTACTCCAAGAAGTCATTATCCTAAACAGGACTTTGATTAGTTGATTAGGCTACGAGTTGTCCCACAGTCTTTTGCCCCCTTCTACCGTCCATTGTTAGTAATTACAAGCACTCTGGCAGTCGTTTACTTCATCAACTGGCCGTATCTTCCTCTTCATCAGTTGTCCTCTAGATGAACCGAGCCCACTTAGTAGCCTTCATGCCCCCCTTGATGATGTTATGTCCAATCCTGGTTGTCTTTGGCCTTGGTGATATTTATTATTACATATTAAATATATATATATAT
>VZRU01009761.1:104496-146384 GCA_013398155.1 Pedionomus torquatus | reverse complement strand
TTACTTTTTTTTTTTTTTTTTTTAATTTGTTTACCTGAAGAAGAAATAAGTTCTATTTGTAATTTTAGATAGAGTAGTCCAGGGCAGCACTGAAAATTAGGCTTTAGTTGTAGATAACTGAGTTAATGGAGACTGTAATTTATTGAATAAAATAATTAGGAGTCAGTGTCCCACAAAATATTTGAACAACTGTTCAGTACCAGCGTTACCCAGATGTAATAATTCTTTGTCAATTATTTGTATAATATGTATAATTATTTCTTCCAAGAGCAGTTAGTGTTTGCTGTGGAATTCACCTCAATGGACATAAAGATTTTAAGACTATTTTGTAGCCCAACCATATTGCATAAGTATTTCTTTACAACAGAGCACATAGATTAATTTAGCACTCCAGAGATTAAGAGTTTCATTTGCCTTGAATTAATTAATTTCAGTAGTTACAAGAGTTCCAAAGGAAAAATTTTAAGATTGAAAATAATCTTATATAAACCTGCATGCTCTCATAATCAATATAAATGCCTAACTGGTGGTGAAGTGCGGATAGCTTTTGCTTGGCATGCAGGAAGACTTACAGCAGTAATCATTAAATAATGTATTGATAATGATTTTGTGGGTTTGTAGTATATAGATTTTGAGAAATTAGCATATCCTTCTCTGGTATGTTATTTGTTAGTTTGTTGTTTTCTTTTTTTCCTTTTCCTTTTTTTTAAAAAAACAAATCAGCTCCTAAATTACAGTGTGTAGTGTGTTTGTTTCACATCTAGTTCACTGAATCCCCTTGTTGTTACACTAGCAAAGGTCTAAGAGGAGTACAATTCACCTTCTCAAAAACATTTTTGGGCAACAAGAATAGTGACTGGAGACTATCAAATGTGATTCCCATCTACAAGAAGGCCTGAAGGAGGAATTGGGAGACTGTAGGTCTGTCAGTCTGACCTTGGTGTTTGGGAAGGTCATGAAACAGGTTGTCTTGAGTGCCATTAGGTGGCACATGAGGGACAATTGGGTGATCAGGCCCAGGTGGCATGCATCCTGCTTGACAAAACCGATCTTCTTTGATGACAAAATGACCTGCTTTGTGGATGAGGGAAAGGCTGTGGATGTTGTTAACCTTGAATTTAGTAAAGGGTTTGACACCATTTCTCCACAGCATTTTCCTGGAGAAACTGGCTGCCCATGGCTTGGATGGGAGTACTTGTTGCTGGGTTAAAAACTGGCTGAGTGGCCAGGTCCAGAGAGTGGCAGTGAATGGAATTAAGTGTGGTTGGGGGCCTGTCACGAGAAGTGCTTAGTACTGGGGCATGTTCTCTTTAATATCTTTATTGATGATCTGGATAAGGGGACTGAGTGCACCCTCAATAAGTTTGCAGATGACACCAAGTTGGGCATTTGGTCTGCCTGGGGGTAGGAAGGCTCCAAAGAGGGATCTGGACAGGATCTTGGCTTGATCAATGGTCCAAGGCCAATGATATGAGATTCTAAGGGGCCAAGTGCTTAGTCCTGCACTTGGGTCACAACAAACCTATGTAATGCTGCAGGCTTGGGGAAAAGTTGCTGGAGAGCCGCCTGGCAGAAAAGAACATGGGGTAGTTGGCCAACTGCCGGCTGAACATGAGGCAGCAGTGTGCCCAGATGGCCAAGGCAGCCAAGAGCATCCTGGCTGGTATGAGGAATAATGTGGTGAGTAGGACTAGGGAAGTGATCATCCCACTGTACTTGGCACTGGTGAGGCTCCATATTGAGTACTATGTTCAGTTTTGGGCCCTTTACCATAAAACAGACATTGAGGTGCTGGAACAAGGGCAACAAAGCTGGTGAGGGCTTTGGAGAACAAGCCGTATGAGGAGTGGCTAAGGGAGCTAGAGAAAAGCCCCCTAGCCTAGAGAAAGGGAGGTTGAGGGGAGACCATACTGCTCTCTACAACAGCCTGAAAGGAGGTTGTAGCGAAGTGGCTGTTGGTCTGTTCTCCCAAGTAACAGGTGACGGCTCAAGAGGAAATGGCCTCAAGTTGTGCCAGGGGAGCTTTAGATTAGATACTAGGAAAAAGTTTTACACTGAAAGGGTTATTAAGCATTGGAACAGGCTTCCCAGGGAAACGGTAGAATCATCATCCCTGAAGGTATATGAAAGATGAGTAGACGTAGTGCTTAGGGACATGCTTTAGGAATGGTTTTGTACATGTTAGGTTGATGGTTGGACTAGATGATTTGAAAGATCCCTTCCAACATAGACAATCGTATGATTTTATGACTTTGCTCCTCTCTTCCTTGCTTAGCAGTCCATACACTTGAGACTTGGGAAGAGAGGTTGCCAGTGAAGACCAAAGAAAAAATGTTTTTGAGCATCTCCACCTTCTCCTCCTGTCCTTTTTGTACCAGTTTGCCAGTTTTGCTCATTGTGGGAGTATGGTCTTGATATTATCTCAATGCATTTGAATTGTTTCAGAATAATTTTCCATACTGTTTATTTTCCACAGCCTTGGGGCATAGCTAGGCTATATATGTAGGCTATTGAGCACTGCACCTTCACTGTGTATATTGCTTCTAGTGTGTTCTCCTTTCAGCAGACCATGAAAGTGTTCTGCTGGTTCATCCCACCTGCAGCTGATTTTGCCAACTGCTTCTAAAATTCATTACAACTTTTTCTGGTAAGTAATGTGACTTATTCTGTTCCCATCTGTTTCTGTGATATGACATGAGTATGAGAAGCAGTAACATTTTTATATTGATCTTTGGTGTTAATTTTCCTTTTGGAAGAGGTGATGCAATGCATATATTGTATGATGTGGACAAAGAGGATGGAAAGAAGTCGTTCACTCTTTCTAATAAAGGAAGAGCTAAGAGGCTTCTAAGAAGTTGCTACATCTAGTAAGTTGGAGATGAAGGAAAGGAAATTACTTTTCTCTGTACAACTTACATTTAATATGTAGAACTCCTTAAAGAGCTCAAAATAAATTGGTTCAGACTGATACAGTACATGTGCCCATGGGCATAATGATCTGAGGCTTTGTCTCAGGATGATAACAGAAGCTGGATTTAAGGAGCTGAGGTTGCACAAGTGAGGAAGAATGCTTATGTTAAAGACACCACACTGCATTGGGCTGACCTTTGATCTCAAGTATACTGGTGCTACTCTTACGTCTTCCTTTACTGAACATGGACATTGATACTATTATTCTGTACCTTGGCCACTGTCTTTTAAAGAGAAGAAATGCTGTAATGAAAGTTCCCTTCACATCTTAAGGTTGAGATGTATGCACAAAGGCGGCATAGACAACTACCCACTGATATTTAAAAACAAAAAATCCAAGCTGTAAGAATTAGACATAGAAGACACCAGTTTATTTTCTGCTTTGCAGATAATGTTGCAGACTACCAGATTTTTAGCTTTCCAGATTGCTCAGGAACTACCACCTGTCATCAGATCTGTTAACATGCTGATTGCAGAGGAGTTTTTTATTGACATAAAGGCAACAACAACATTTTTTTTTTTGTAATGCAGGACTTTTTTTGAGGTTGTTATAAAGGATTGTATGTTCAAATATGAATATCCAATGAAAGAGACAGACTGCATGCAGCTTACAGTTTCCCTATAGGAAATGCTTTAATTTATTTTGCAAGCCTATGGACAGTATCAAGCTGGCAGTATCACTCCATGCCGAGGAAAGTGTTAGTACATGCACATCTCTTCCTATCTTCTTTCCCCAAAGAAATCACTTCAGATTAATGCTGAAATGAATAATTTCAAGGAGGAAACCATTATAGCTGCTAGAAATTAATCTATGTAGATCTATAATTAAATTCCTACTCTGACAGTGAATCTATTTACATTATTTAATGTAAACTAATAGTTTATGGTAGCCATAGGGATAGAACAGGAGAACAGTGAATATCATATAAGTAATTATTACTGGCTGTATGCTTAACTCAATATAACTAATTCTTAGCATAAGTAAGGCTATAAAATTACAAAATACCAGAGACATGATGCAGAGAGGAGTCAGGTGCAAGAGGCAGGAAGGAACACTGTAGATGCCTTCTAACTAATAAATATAATCAACCAAGAATGGAATGATTGTATTCCAATATCTTTTGTAGATATCCTTTTTTTGGTGAAGGGAATAGAATAGAGGACTGGCACTTGAGTGTATTTCTCATTTGCAGATGTCTAAACTGTTCTTAAAACTTAGCCATGGGCCCTGAATAGTTGAGGTGGGACTCTAACAGCCCTTTCCCCTGCTACTGTTCTTGATGTCTTATTTAGTCTTCACTGACTTCATTCTACACAGACATGGTTGTCATACACACCATTGCCATGTTATTACACTCATCTGTAGCACTGTATTGTATAATCAAATAAAATCCTTTTCATATGTTATCATGAAGATACAGTTTTCTAAGGTAGATTCCTTGGACTCTCTTATGTTTCAGCTGATACCTGCCCAGGTGCTCTGCTGTGGTATATCTGAAAATACTCCAGTATTAGGTAGGTTAAGGATGAATTTTAGGAGCTGGAAATGTGACCATGGCCAGGTTTAGGGTCTGGTACCCTAGACGAGAGACCAGCTTTCTTTGGTCTGGAAGAAGTACGCTTCACTGTAAGAATCTCTAAATCTGAATGAAAGCGCTTGCTCTGCCTAAAGCCGCTGAACTCTCCCACATAGTAGTAGAGATCTTAAACAAGCAAAGAAAGAAAAGAAAGCTCTGCAACAAGCAGCTATAGGTGCTATCAAATACTATTGATTGCAGCCTCTAATAAGACTCTTTGTTCTCAGTGCTTCTGTGACTGCTGTGACCTTGAGTCTGGACACCTTGAATCTCCTAATTTTTTTTATTTTCATCCTACTTACAGGGGGCTAGGCTGTGAGGATTCCTCTTTGCACAATTAGGAAGAAAAAGCTGAGCAACTTGCCTAAGATCAAAGTAGGCAGATACTGGGCAGCCCTTCCTCCCTTGAAGAAAGTCTGAGTTTTGTTCTATATTTAAAACTGAGATTCACCTTTCAGGATACACTGGAAAAACATGATTCCTCTTCAATTTACAGCACTTATCTTCTCAGGGTAGAATGAACTTTAAGAATTCACAGGAAAGTTTAGGACTGAAAATTAATTTTGAGTTATGACTTTTAAGAAATTTACCATCTAGCCTAGTATTTTTTTTTTCTCTTTAAGGTCCTTAGTCAGAGAGTAACAAAACCTCTTCAAAATTTTTACACCATAAAAATTAGTTGAAAATGTTTGTGGAAGCTACATTTGTGCAGATTAGTTTGCAATTAAGTGAAATTATTGGTAATAATTTCTTGACTCTGTAATGAGGGAGTTTAGGATATATATAATACCTCAGTAATGTGGAGTTTTTTACCCTTATGTTGCTTTCAGCCTTAATCTTATCTTTGTTGGTGTGGTAGTTGGCAAAGGGGAGAATTTGGAGTGCATCATCCAATTCAATTTTTGCAGGTCCTTCTCTCTCTTCCAGTCTCAAAAATGATCACAGCACTTCTTTTGGGGGTTTGGAGGAAAGCTGGTCCTATCTGCGTAACTCTCCCTCCTGCCCTTTCTTCCCCTGACTGGACCTGGGATGCAAAGCCCCAAGTTCTGCTAGAAGTTACTGTGGAAGCAACTGAATCATGGGCTGGATTTACTTCAAGTACTTAAGTATTTTAACAAAAAAATTTACTATTTCTTTCTAAGCATAAGCTGGGTGGATCACTTCTACAGCAGAGTCCATGGCCACTATGTTGACAGTTCTCCCTTGTCTTTCCATACATCCTTGGATTAGCTGCATAAAGAGTTCAGAGCCCTAAACTGAACTTGCACTGATGCAGTTAAGGTGCTGTGCCTTTGAACGTTATTAGCACACAACCAAATGCATTTGGAGGCTTGGTCTGTCTGGCTTTCTTGCATATGGTGCAAGCCAGGCCCTTTCATTCTGCCAAATGAAAATGAAGGTGGTCTTTTATGAGTACCCATGGAGAACAAAACAGAGCATGTCTGCTGCTGTGTGCTTCACAAGTCATCATTTGGATAACATGAAAAACAGAAGATTAGGAAGGGTCTGGTTGCTCCCAATGAAAAGCTGCAAGGAGTTACAAGTCTTCTACCATCTAGGAAATACAGATTGAGGGAAATTTCTTTTCAGGAGCTCATTTCTTTCCACCAACACCAGGGAAACATTTTGTCAGGAAATGGAAGGCAGTAAAGGCACAAAATTCCTTTGAGATTAACAGATCCATTTGCTTGGCATGCTTGACACACAGTAGTTTCTTTAAGTATTTCTGGGTATAGACAACTATTCCAAAATTCCATTGGAACCTTTCCCTCCCTACCCAAAAGACTAGTTTTGATTGGGTCAGAAGGTGCCCTCCAGTGGGAGTTTGAAATAATTTTTTGTTTTGACATACTTGAAACGCACCAGTGTAATATCTCACCTCCCTTGTTGAAGGCCAATACAAAACCATGGCACAGATTGTTCTAAACACAGATGTGCTTTACAGAGCCCACAACAGTCTGCAGCTATGCTATGTGTCACAAAAAGCCAAATATAAGGTGATTTAACTGTTAGCTGCATTATGTTGGTTGCAGTAGAGTACTTTAGGAAGTCATTGTGCAAAACATCTTTAAAACTTGCCATGGATTAGTGTGTCCATGTGCTCTCTCTGCATGTTTGGAATGGGAGAGCTGTGAAACTACAGATAATGAGTACCTTCAACCCAAAATACTGACCCAGTGAAAATAACACATTTGTGAGCTTTATAATGGAGCTGCATCTCTCTCTGAAAAAACACAACTTTATATCAGAAGGCTTTTGACTACAGGAAAACTTGTCCCAAGTCAGCTGAATTAGCCCTCATGAAGAAATTAAACCAGAAAATGCTCTCCTTTCAAGTGAAATATAACAGTAACGATTAGCTGTGCTCAGGGGTCGTTTAAATATGCCATAATTATTTTGCTTCAGCCCTCTCTAATGACAGTGATGGAAGCTCATTATGACAGGAAAAACAGAATATGAAGGGCAAGGAAATGGAAATCGCTGTATGCAAAATGTATAGAAAACACCAAGGTTATAACAAATTTGGGGGTTAGTCAGATGTTCACCATCTTACACCACATACTACTCTTTAATTGCTAATACTTACAGCTCTCAAGGGTTGAAGGTCCCCCATGGAGAATCCTGAGGCATATCATAACGCCCATATTCAGTCCAGTTTTGCTATTTCATCGCCTGCCTTTGGAGCTAGCAAACTCACAGTGTGAATATAGGCAGAGAATGCATTGCCTTATATTGTTATACATATTTTTGAAACATGTATTTGTAGCTAACAATGTCAATGCAGTAGTAGTGTCCAGGGGAAGAACTCTAGTTCTCCCTTAGACTAGGTGTGCTGTGACTCATGGCTTTCCATTGGACCATGGAAAGCCAAATAATCTATATCCAGGAGGAGAAGTAGCAGATTCTGAGTGTGATGTATGTGATGTGCAGACATGAGATATGCAAAGAATCATAGAATTGTCTAGATTGGAAGGGACCTTTAAGATCAAGTCAAACCATCAATGTAACACTGCTAAAACCATCACTAAACCATCTTCCTAAGCACCACATCTACCCATCTTTTAAATAACTCCAGGGATGGCAGATTAATAACAGATTAGTGGGCAAACTCACTTGAGACTAAATGTAGAATGGAAGGCTGCATCAAGTGTATCACGCTCTCATCCTAGCTATGTTCCTGTCATACCTGTAAGTACAGTATTTGTGGAAGACTGTAATTGATGACTCAAAGAACACAAGTATACTGTCATCTTTTAACTTCCTTATGCATATGGAGTGCTAAGGAATTCCCTAGAGCTTCAATTATTTCAAACCAGCAAAATAATTTGGCTTAAGAAATAAATGCCAAAGCCAGAACACTGAAGAAATGAGCCAGTTGAAAGTGATGTATGAAATGCATTCCAAAATGTGGACTTCAGCTTGAGTGAAAAGTTGTCAAAATGTTCTGAAAATGATCCTTGTTGAGACACTCTTATTTTCCCCAAATCTAAAGTTCTTTTCAGTGAGTAAAAACAGTTTTGAAGGAATCCAATGAAAAACCTTATGTCAGGCTGTTTCCCTACAACCATATGATTTTATTCTATATTCTCAATCCAACAACAGTGACACTTCTGAAATTATGGTATTGGATGAAAAGCATCATATGAGGCTATGAAGGATCTTTGAATGTCCTGTCATATTCTTACATGTCTTTTGTATTTACTTCTTAAGTTCCTATTTTTAGGAAGGCTAGAAGTGTATACTTTAAATAAATAAATAAGCCTACCAAAGAAAGCAAGCCAGCTGGTTTTCTGAGAGGCTTTGAGAGCATTCAGAAAACTTACAAATATTTCTAGGCTTGCAATTGAACTGTAATACCTAGCAGCACTGGTTTAATTTTTTCACCTCTGATGGGTTTTTTTTGTATCTGATGTCCTTAGCACCTATTCCATCTGACACATGAAATTTTTGCCACAAAAAGGCCAAGTTTTGAAAGCTCACCACAGAAATTCTTGGATGTGAACTAGTTCAGAGTTTAGAGCTAGATACCATAATCTAAATCTACATCAGGAAGATAGTACAAATAATATTGGTTTAGAAAAACAATGCAAAAAGTAAAATGGTTGCCCACCAGCTTCAGTTCTGGTTTTACACAGCTAAACCTATTGAAGGCTTACAGAAGCCAGATGGCCATGAACATTGTCCATTCTTAATAAGTCAGAAACAACATGAAGAAAAATGAACTCTGGTGTTAGACAGTAATTTGTCCCTTTTGTTGTCCATTGCACTGCAATGTTAAGAGCAATTTTTACCAAGTTCTACCTGCTACCCAAGAGATTTTGCCCCTACCCCCCCACCCCCATTTTTCCTTGTATTCACCAAGAAAATACCTGTTTTCAGTAGTGTTGCATCATTGTGTTGCTCACCACCTCACTGCAGGAAAGGAGCTGATGGAGTCCCCTATCAAAAGGTCGGTGCAAAAAATGATGCAGTCCCCTATCAAAAGTTGGGTTGCTGCTCCTCATTGGGTATGGCAAGACAATCCAGGCAAGGCTGTCAGTGCCGTCCCATCTGGGTCACCAGAAACTGTTGTCCCAAAGAGGAGTTGTTTACCTCGTGTGCAGATGCCAGTATACACACAGAGGAGATGTATTATCTATTGATTTTGTTTATGCAGAGAAGGGTGCTAGGTGGCAATCCACAAAACTAGCACACCAGCCTAAAAACTCTTAGGGACATTTATATGGTTCAAAACAGAGAAATACACACTCTTAATTATAATTATTGGTTAGTACCTTATCTTCACAATTTCTATTGGTTAGTGCCATCTCTTGCTTTCACTTAAAAGTTACAAGGTCCTTCAATTGACACGTGTATGCTCCAATACCATGGTGGGGGTAGTGCATTTCAGTCTCCAATTGAGTTGTTGGTCACAACCTCCCACTGCCACCCTTAACTTTCAGCCAGTTAATGAAAATTTTTGTTGACTTCGTGTCTTATCAAGTAATTGTCTGGTTTTCAGCCAGTTTAGGCACCTCCTGTTGCGGGATGTTCCTTATTATCAGCCTTCTCTTCTTCTTCAAGGGTATATTAATTAGCAAGGCATTTATTATTTTTACCAAGTGTTTGATTTCACAGGGCTTTGTGACTATTTTTACAGCTCTTTATTCTTACCTAGTGAGAGATTCTACCTTGTAAAATAAATTTTACCCTTTAAAAGTACATTCTTAAAGTACATTAATCTGTTCTATGCTTTCTAACCAAAAGAAGACATTCTTCTTAAAAACATGGGAGATACCTTTCTTAATAGAGTGTAGGTGTTTTGATGTGTACCAAACTATTTCTTCATCTGGAATAATTCAGTCTGTCTGCCATAATTTCACTACTACAAGCAGAGGCAGAAATGAGGTACCTAGACGAATGAGGTACCTAGATCAAAAGCAGACATATCTACCTTTTTAAACATATCACATGAAGCAAGACAACTTCCACCTACTAAATGCCCTTTTTCTTGATGGTCATCATTGCCAGCAGGCCCTAGTGGACTTCAAACTAATCCTAAATTATATTAATGGAGAGGAGGAAGATAAAAAAAATCAAAACATAGAATAGAGTTTTCTAAAAGTGAGTTACTGGAAACTTGTTCTTGGCCTCACTGCCACCAGTTTGGACACCTACCTGCTGGGGTCATTAATTCTCAATGACAGAATGGGTGCCCAGCCCTATCTAATCCAGCAGTATCTAATCTAGTTTAGTTTAGCACAGCATATTGCCACCTATCAGTTGCCAAAGGGAAATTCCATTATATATAGAACAGAGATGCAAATTTTAGCTTTCCCTTGAGAAACAGTAGACAAAAGTATCTTACTCCAAGGCCAGTCCTGCTCCCCTCCCAGCTCCGACACTGCTTGTTATTACCAATGCTGTTGATATTTGCCAACACTTAGTTTATTTGTTCTTGCTGAGCTGGAATTATTTTATAAGAAAAAATACTACTTAAAGTTTTTTACATAATAAAGTAACTTTTCTAGCTCCAGTAAAGCACATAAAGTGTAGAGGGGATTTGATAAATAAAAATATATCAAAGCCAGCAAAATATTTCACTTGACTCAAAAGAGTGTCAGTGTAGTTTTCTTGGGTCAAATCCAACAAGTCTAGTATTTTGTGCTGGCCACTCACAAGTGTTACACTGTAGTCTCTAAAGATGAGGAAGGAGTTATACCCTGATTCATGATGTTTTTAATGTCTTGTATGGTCTTTTTTCTAAGCTTTGGGCTCACTCCCATCATTTCTTTTCATTCTTGTTCAGATTACACATTGTGCTGTAACTAGAACTTGTCTTGCTATTCTAATAGGTTAAATGAGCATTCAAATTTCTCCTGATTAAAAAAAAAAATAAAAAAAAAGGTCCTATAAAGTTTGGCAGATGAGAAAAGAAGAAGTGAAACTCTCTTTGTAATTTTTAATGGATCCACCTTAACAGAGAATCCAGTAAACAGTTCTCAGCACTTATCAGCAGTTCAGGGAGTTGCTGTCATCCTTGTTTTGCAAGTGGAAAATTTGTAATGCAGAGAGTTACCCAAAAGAGAGTAACTATATTGAGAATTGGTATAAAGATTCCTCATCTTTTCTTCCTAGTTAATCCAATGGCCTAATAAAATGCACAGAGTGGACTTAAATTGTGTTTAAAAAAATTAAACACCTGACAAAAATGAAAGAACCTAAACGACATGGGTGGAATTACCAAAAGTTTTGTTAGCAATGAGAGGATGCAGGATAGTGAAGTCTCTGAATGCTGAGCTTTTCCTTTAATTAATTTCCTGTTCTGATGCTGATTTGAAGCAAAATATTAGAAAAAAACTATATGTAAAAGCCACTTAAAAAATCCCATCAGGCAATGCATCTACATTGTCATAAGAAATAATGTGGCCTTGTGATTTTATACTTGAGCAGGATAAAGTAGCAAGGAAAAGACGTTGTTGCATATATTGAGACAGAGAGTAAAGGGAATGGTCAGACCTATCCCTTGTGATGTCAAACCCAACAAGAGAATTGAGACAGCAAATGGCAAGTTATATGTGGCTATCCTTTCAATGAATAAGGAGAGAGAGCAAGAAATTTTTGTGAAGGCTGATGGATGAGATGAGCTATCGTAAAACTGTTAATTCCCCTATTGTTGAGATGATTAAGAGGGGAGACCTTTGTTACCTTGGCAGCGCTGTCAGATTTTCCATATTACTCTACCTGATGAAGTTTTAGTGGAAGGTGATGCTGTTTTCCAGTTCTCTTGACCTGTAATGACTGTGTTGTCAATCCAGTGAAGACTGAATTGAAAGAATGGCTCTGGTTTTGTATCATTTTATGAGCCTGAGAGTTTTAAAAATGAGCCTAATCTCCAGAGTCATCTTCTGTTGAACACAACAAGCATCAGGAGAAGGAAGCAAGTGATGGGAGGAAGAAAGAAAACAAGTGATGAGAGAAGGAGAGAAAAAGCAGATAGAAGAATAAAAGAATAAAGAAGAAGAATTTAAAGGGAACATCATGAAGGAAGATGAGTGTCCTGGTTTGAGGCAAAATTAACCAATTTTCTGTTTTATAGTTTCACATTTTTGGCTGTGCCTCTTCTAACTATCTAAATTCTGAAATTAACAGCGTATTGTTCAGAAAACTGTTCACTCTCACAGTGATAAGACTTGATTATACCAAGGAATGGTATGCAGAGAGGCCCTTGCTTATACTTATTACTATAACAACCAAGGTCAGGTAATTTCTTTATTTGCCCCATTGGAGGGCCAAAAGCAGAAGAGCATTCTCACTGGTAGGGAGCAACAGACAGGACAGGTGACCCAAAACTGACCAACCAGGGTATTCCATCCTATCCACATCATGCTCAGTATAAAAGCTGAAGGATCAAAGGTTCAGCTCTCTTTCTTTGATGGCTGACATCCAAGGAGGACCCTGCCTGTTTGCTTGCCTCTGACCCCAAACCGAGCATTCCTGACTCCAGATCTGGAATCCATCTCCTGTCAGTCACCAAGTCCAGTCTGGGACTTTTCCTTTTGCCTGCTGTTGGTGTGGTCATCACCCTGGGAACTTGATATGGTTTTGTATATACTGTGTCTATTTAATTATTTTCTTCTTACTTTAATTTTAGTATTAGTATTTCATTAAAGTAGTTTAGTTCATTCTAAATTTATAAATCTCCTTATCTCTTCCTCTCCTTTCTTTTTGGAAAGTCTGGTTTTGGTGAATTTAGCTGAAACCATGACAGTGGATAACTTAGGATGCTCTTAGGAGCCTGGGAGACAGATTGTTCTGATGAAGAGCAGGGAAAGCTTGCCATTTTGACACCTTCTTTCCCATTGATGCTGTGAGTGGAAACATGCTGGAAAACCTCTAATAAGCAAGCTGTAGCAAGAGAATAACAGAGTCTGGTAGGCAAAGTATTGATTACCTGTGTCCTAAGAAATAGTTACAAACCTTTCTGTGGGAACTACCTGCCAAACTTAAAAGATCTCCTCTTAAGTTCTTCTTCTTAGAGGCTGTGCTCAAGATCTGTAGCCCAGACAGCTCACTTGATTCCAGTCTCAGGACATAAGAAGTTCCAAACACGTCAAAGTTAAGAATAGCACATGATAGTACCCTGTGTTCTTCATCTTGCTGGGACATCTTGGAGCTGAGGTTTGCCAGCATCAGAGACCACGAGGGTTTCAATCTATTTGAAATAATCCTGGCCAAAAACTTTCCACAAAGATGTAAGGGTATTCTCCCCCAGGAAAATTAGCTTTTGCAAAAGGCTGGAGGTTTGTGTGCATGCTTCTGCAAAAAAATGATCCCGTTCTTGGGAAGGGGGAGAGAAATGTTGAATGAAGGCACTTTTTGCCACCAAAACAGAAGTAAATTTTCAAAACTTGTAGCTGTCTTTGGCCAAAAGGCTTTTATGGGTGTTTGTCTTTTTGGCAGCTAGTAAATACACTGACAGTTTTATGGTGAATGAAATTCTAAGTATCTACAGATTTAATATTTCTCTTACTGTTATCAAACTTTGACTTCAGGTCAACTTAATGGAAACTAAACATGAAAAGAGTTTCGTACTTGAAGATTAGTATTGTTATAATGCTTGTGGTTTTCTTTTTTTAGACTTTGCTGTTCAGACAGGAAAGCAATTGAGTGAATTTAAATTAAGAGGAGATAAACCTGCACAGGGTTTAACATAGGAAAAAAAAATAAAGGTGAAAAGAAAAATATTTAATAACTTAATCAATATTAGTGTTTGTGATTGTGCTCTAAAGTTACACTTCCAAGGTATATTAAAAAAAAAAAAAAAAAAAAAAAAAAAAGAAAGAAAACAACCTGAAAGATTGGCAATGACAGAACAAGAAAGCAAGATAAACACGAGACACAAGCAAGTCCCTTCTAGTACAATTTCTTTAAAATAGACTGCTGATTTAGATTATTTGTGAGCATCTAGGCACTGAGGCTATCAACACAAATATCTTAATTACTTTTCCACAGCTTTTACAAACTACTTCTTTTTTATCTACTTTTTCTTGCAGACATCTTGCTGAACCTTTCCTAACCAATTTATTTTCTACCAGTTTAGAATTCTTCTCATTTCTAAAAGTTACTCCATTCACCATAATCATTTTGCATTAGCACAGTAAGTTTTTTGTTCTTGGTTCACTTGTGAGTCAGAAGCTTGTATCTGTGTGGTCCATTCATTAATTTGAATAAACGAGAAAGAATTTTCTACCGGTGATGTGCTTAGCATTATTTTCTCTGCTTGAGGTTGTGAACAAATCACTGAAAGAATCAGCATGTTGATCATGCAGCCTTATTTTTCCTGCTGAATAGAGAACTGAACAGCAAAAGATTTGTTAGTTCTAACAAACCACCATAGAAGAGAAATAACACTCCTGTAGAGAAGTGCGTAGATTAAATGTGTCTGACACCTACTCTGTTTTCTTAAGTGCACTTGGATTTTTGGGCCTTGGATGCTGTGTGCTGAGTTTGTCTGAATAACCTGGCTGCTTTGCTGAGATGAATAAATACAGAAAAGATTTCAAAGGGATCTTAGAAGTATTGTTCAATTTTCAAAAAACACTGTTTATTTCTCTGTATTGAAAATATTTCAGAATGAGCCGTTCCATTCTCTTTCCGGGGATAGAGGTGAGGCTGACTGGCAAGAAGGAAGACCTGGGAAACTACAGGCCAGTCAGCCTCACCTCCATCCCCAGAAAGAGTATGGAACGGCTCATTCTGGACATCATCTCAAAGCATATGGAGGGAAAAAAAGCTACCAAGATTTTCACCAAGAGAAAATCAGGTCTGACTAACTGCTAGCATTCTATGATGGCAAGACTGGATGAATAGATGAGAGGAGGGCAGTGGAAGTTGTCTACCTTGACTTCAGCAAGGCTTCTGAATCCCACAGCATTCTCATAGGTAAGTTTAGGAAGTGTGGGTTAGGTGAATACACAGTGAAGTGGATTGAAAACTAGCAGAAAGAGCTCAGAATTAGTGGCACAGAGTCTTTGTTGGTGGTCTGTAACAAGTGGGGTTCTCCAAGGATTAGTATTGGGTCCAGTCCTTCTTCAATATATTCATCAGTGACCTGGATGAAAGGATAGCGTGTGCTCTCAGCAAGTTTGCTGATGACACAAAGCTGGGAGAGGTGGCTGACAAATCAGAAGGCTGTGCTGCCATACAGCAAGACCCGGACAGGCTAGAGAGTTGGGCATAGAGAAACCTTATGAAGTTCAACAAGGGAGAGTGTACGTTGCTGCACCTGGGGAGGAATAACCCTATGCACCAGTACAGGTTGGGGTCTGACTTACTGGAGAGCAGCTCTGTAGAAAAAGACTTTGGAATCTTGGTGGACAACAGGATGACTGTGAGCCAGCAATATGCCTTTGTGGCCAAGAAGGCCAATGGCATCCTGGGGCGCCACTGAACATGGAACATGGCCAGCAGCCAACAGGTCAAGGGAGGTCATCCTCCCCATCTACTCTGCCCCATTGAGGCCACATCTGAAGTGCTGTGTCCAGTACTGGACTTCTCAGTTCAAGAAGGGCAGGGAACTGCTGGAGAGGGTACAGCAGAGGGCTACAAAGATGATTAGAGGCCTGGAACATCTCTCTTACAAGGAAAGGCTGAGAAACTTGAGTCTTTTTAGGCTGGAGAAGAGAAGACTGAAGGGGGATCTGATCAATATCTATAAATACTTAAAAGGTAGGTGTCAAGAGAATGGGGCCAGTCTTTTTTCAGTGGTGCCCGTTGTCTTTTCTCAGTGATGCCCAGTGATGGGACAAGAGGTAATGGTCACAAACATAGGAAGTTCCATCTAAACAGGAGGAGGAACTTCTTTACTTTGAGACTGGCAGAGCACTGGAACAGGCTGCCCAGAGAGGTGGTGGAGTCTTTGTCTCTGGAGACATTCAAAACCCACCTGGACACATTCCTATGTAACTGGCTCTAGGTGGACATGCTCTTGGACTAGATAATCTCCAAAGGTCCCTTCCAACCCCTTATCTTTATGTGATTCTGTGAAAATGGTGTCATAAATACTTCTGAGGGAATAAAAATTGTTTTGGAAATGACAGTGTTGCGTTTCCTGCTGGTTGATACTAACCTAGAAAGGACAGGTTTGCTCCAGAATTTCAAGTGAGCTGTAATGGTAATACAGCTCCTTTCTTCTCTGAACCAGGCTTTCTGACCATGCTGTCTTGTAGGAATACTGACACATTTAATATTGTCTCATGAAAGCCAAGTAAAAATAATTTGTGCCAAAATGTCCATTTTGCTTAATGTTTTCTGCTTTTGTATTTGTCTGTTACTTCCTCCTAGAACTTTTTTGTTCATTCATATTTTTTATTTTCCATTTTATAATTAAAAAATAGTAATTGGAGAAGATAAAAAAAAAAAGGAGAGATTGCAATTGTTAAGTGAACATAATGTTAAGGGTTTTTTCAATGATGAGGAGACTAGAATAAAACATTTAATCTTTTTGCCAGCAGTTTAAATATGGGTATAAAGGTAAGTTTGCATTGGACTAGTGTTGTGTGGTGCAGTGGAGTACTTCTTATCCAAGGGGATGATATAATAACAAAACAGTGTTTTCATTAAATGTGTTGTCATAAAACTCAGTACTACCTGTATGACCACCAGTTCATATTAAAGAGTAATGGGTGTATAAAGTCTTTAAAACGCATTTTGATTCTGAAATGGGTCATGAACAATTATATGGGATGTTACTCTCACCTTCACAACATTTCTGTAACCTGAAATGGAATTCATTTAATGGCATATAAAGTTGTGTAGCTAGGACATGAAGTGAGGAACATCTGGAAACTTCAGTCCCTGCCTGCACTCCCTGGGGGTTCCCAAGGTAACTTGGGTAGTGTTTCCAGCACAAATTTTCTGTCTTGCCCTTTGCAGCTTTAACTTAGCCAGGTGTGTGGGGATTCTTTCTTTGCCATTTCCCACCATGTTGACCTTGATCTGGAGGGCACCTTCAGCCTTTCATTCTTCCCATAGCATCTGGCTAGCTGAGGGGTGTGGATTGTAAGCCCAGAGTATTAGGATCTGACACAGCTTTTCCACCTGAGAATAGGTTTGTGAGGCACCAAACAATACTCAGGTGAACAGGTCCAAATGGGCACCTCTACTTGGGAAACAGGATCCTTAACAGTACTGTTTACTGTATGAAGAAATTGTCAGATAAGATTTTTGACAATGTCAGTTGCTACCTAAATTACTTAATAGCAATCTTCCAGACTTGCCATGTTTTTTATCTCCAAAAAGCTTCAACCATCCCACTTTTAAACAAAATTGTTGCTACTTTGAAACAGCTCATAGTCATATGAAAAGGTTGCTTAAATGTTTCCAAGGATCAATGGTACTAAGTTCAAAAATTTTTCAGCCATTTTATAGTAAGAAGAGCTTCTTTCCATTCTCAAACTGTGACAGGGTCAGTTGTGTTCCCTCAATAAATATTTTTGCCAAACTGTAAACAAACCAACCAACTCCTCAAAATCCGAGAGTTCCCAGCACTGAATGACAGTCTTTTTACTTGTTCTCATTAAAAGGAGGCTTGTGGTTCCTGGGTGGGTCCCAGCTCTGTTGTGTTACTCTGTACTTGGCACATTCAACCCTGCAGAATATTTTCCCTACTTTCAAACCACTTAGATGAGTAGTACACATCTCCTCAAATGCACTTAGCTAATGTACCATTAGCCACTGGCATAACTACTATAGATCAGAAGTGCTTTGAGAATATTATATCCTATAATATTTGTTCTGACAAGGCTTTTGCAGATTCTGTTTGTGACTTTCAAGCTGCTCATGAAAGAGAAAGAAACAACCCTCTGTTACGTGCTTTTTGGGTCTTCGAGAGCAGAACTGATTCCCTGACTTTAGGGATTCATCCTGCCAAAAAAGCCCTTTCACCACCCCACCATAATCACCATTCTCTTATCACTGCTATGGTGTTGATTAGGCTTTTTAAGCAAATCTTGTGATTTTAGCATCTATGAAAGGAATTGATGCAGCAGTGCTAGGTTAAGCGACTGAAGCAGTCACAAGGGACTGGCTGGCTACTCACTCTCTGTGAAGACAGGAGGAGATCCTGTTTGTTTTAAATCAGTTTGTTCACAGTAGCTGATGATCTTATCCCTTACGTTTGTGTTTTGCCAAAGCATAAGGCTGTGGGCAAACATAATCTTTCAGCTTCAGCTGTGCTTTGTGAGCAGGCTACTTCCTCAAGCTGTTTGTGTCTGAAGGAAAGCTTCTTTTGGGCTTTGGTTTGTTGTTTGGTTTGTTGTGGTTTGTTTTTAACAAAGCCTTCTTTGATGTCAACTGGAGAATATTTCTCTTCAGATTTACCCCATTCAAATATTTTGCTGTCCATAAAGATATTTTTATTTAAATCAGCTCCTTGTTTCAACGTTACCAGATCATAGACCTTGAAAGCAGTCCTGTGAGTTACAAGGAAAACAGCTAAATAGAAAAGGTGAGCTCATGCAGATGATAGAAAGCTCAAGGCCAATTCCCAGGTAAGTAATAGTTGTTGACAATTTTCAATTAATAGTTTTTTTTCACCACAGGGGTCTGGTGTGTATTTTCTCTGACTATGCAGTCAAGTGAAAACTGCAGTCCTGAGCACTTAGTCAGTATGACTGTCTCTTTGGCACATGAC
This sequence comes from Pedionomus torquatus, assembly GCA_013398155.1. Classification (NCBI taxonomy): domain Eukaryota; kingdom Metazoa; phylum Chordata; class Aves; order Charadriiformes; family Pedionomidae; genus Pedionomus; species Pedionomus torquatus. The sequence goes on along the minus strand of VZRU01009761.1, from coordinate 127,661 downwards.
ATAGATAGTTAAATTTTGCAGTGGTATAAAGTTCACATTCTTGGATTATACTATCACTTACGTGCTGCTTAAGCAATTGCAGTTCAGTTAGAGTTGATAAGATCAAGATGATAAGTTATATCCTTCTGTGTCTTATCATTTTCCTTTAAGTTTTGCTTCCACAAAATATAAGAAGGTTGAACAGTCTTTTCAGATTCCTAGCTCAACTTCCATTATCCCTTGCTATAACCAGGTATTTTAACAAAGGCTATAATCAAGAAAATAGAGGTGGTTTCCACACTGCGGCCTCTTATATTATTACATCTCCTTTATGGACAATAAACACAGACAAGCCTAGAGCTATTTCTGTGCCCTGCCTTCTTAAATGTCGTTGGGGATGATTGCATACCCTTCCCTGGCATGAGTTCTCCCTTCCAGCAAAGTGTGAACGACACACAGGAAGGAGTGTCTCCTGATGTTGCTCATCAGTGCATCTTTCTTCGCTGTTTTACTGTAGTAAAGCATATACAGTGAAGAAGGTATATGAAAGATAGCAAGGTGAAGTTCAGTATTCACAAAATCAGTTGCATTCCTTAAGGGGAGATGGTGTGTATTATTGTTCTTTTTTGCTATAAAACTATGTAGGCCTTGTGTTTTATTTTATTTATTTATTCCACCTATATATTGATTTGTTTGTTGATTGATTAGTTCTCAGAAATGTGCAATTAATTTAAGATAAGACCTCAGCTAGGGTAAAAGAAAGCAGGGTCCTGGTATCAGTACAGTTAATCTTATTTGTGCTGTCCAGGATATGGCTTGTTCTTTTCAAGCAGAGGAAAGAAATTGCATTCTGCACTGGGTGGTGAAATTTGGCTTTACTCCAAATCTGAGAATGTGGCCTGACAATATTCCATAGGAGATATTTTTCAGTAGAAAATTTAATCATTTAGGCTTGTCTTAAAGTGTTTTGCTAGTGGTGTTATTTCAATGTTGACTTTATAACAAACTCACGTCTAACAAAGAAATTCAAATGAGAAACTCTTTCAGACTGAAATATCAATGTTACAATCAGCAATTTTTCAGAATGTTTTCTCCCATCAAAAAGAACAAAAGAGTATATTTGTTATCTGTTGGTTCAGAAATGTGATGCTCACACCCTCTTTGTCTTATGGTTGAAGTTTCAGATAGAGAGGTAATTACACTTTCTGGGAAGCTGTAATATTTAATTAAGATTAGGAAGAACTTGACAACCTGAACCTCTAAAGCCATGCTCATCAATCTCAGGATTTCTAATGGCCTGTCTTTTGATTCCCCCTCTCCTCCATCTAGTAATTTTCTTCATGCCATAATTATTTTTTTGTGGAACTACACTACTGCTTTAATATATGATGAACATGTAAGCTTCAGTACTGATCATCGAGCCTTGAAATGTTTCTTTACAGATCATTCCCGCTCTCTCTGCCATCAATGAACCCATACAGTCAGTTTTTTCAGTCTCCTTTCCTGAAGCAGAAATACTTCATTTACAGGATGATGCTCAGGTCACTGTGGCTCAGGGGTGGGATAATACGATTTCAAGGAAGATGCTCTATGAATTATCCAGCAGCAGCTGACAAAGTTCTGGTAGTTCCGGTGATGTGACTGAAATCTAATGACCACATAGTGAAATCTTTGGCTGTTCAGGCTTAATATGCTGTGATCTGCCCTCTCCCATGGCATGCTTTGTTCTCCTACCTGGAAGTACTTACCTTTGTGCTATACTTTCCACCTTATTGCTCTCACCTGATAGGACAGAGTAAGATGAGGCACCATAGTAGATGTGTAGGATCAGGGCAGGACCAATGCAGAGGCAAATTTTTGCATTGGTTCTTTCACCTCTGTCTGAAGCATCTGGTGTTGGCCATTCTCCTTACAAAGAAGGAACTGAGCTAGATGAATGCAGCCTGGCATGTCCTGTGTTCCCAGTCAGCACTGTTTGTTAATGAACAAAGCGGGATCTGCTGTTTGTTCAGTTTTCACAATGCTTTATCATTCGGGAATGCACTTTTCATGGAGAAAAATATATTGAAAGCACCTCAGGCATTTAGACAGGCTAAAAACTCCAAAGAAACCTTTACACTTAGATGTCCTGCTGTCTGAATCAAATAGAGTGATAGAGGTGGTATATATTAATTTATACCACAGGGTGTCCGTGCCAGGTTGCCTCCAGGTATTTGGGGAAAAATTCAGTTAAATTCAAACTCTCTAGTTTAGAGGCAATGCATATACCAGAATCCTGCAGATAAGAAATGCAAAGGAAAAGGAAACACTTGATGGTGTTTTTAAACTGGCATTTTTTGCTGTGTGTATCTTTTGCTGTGTACATGCTTCGGGGTATTTTGATGAGAGTGCTATCGATTTTTTACAAAGAAATGTCACTCTTTCCTAACCGCCTGTGAGGCTTTACCACTGTTTGCACCACTCTGAATCAGATGCCTACCGTATGGAGCTGTTATGTGCTCACACCAGTGCTCAAAACAACCAACCTCCTGCAAAGAGAGAGGTGATGCCTCTTCTGAAGGATGTACTGATTCCAGGATAAGGTATTCATGTATTCTGGAGGAGAATGGCTGTTTTTAATTGCAGTGACAGTGTACATGTACTAATCCTCCAGGTATTCCCCCATCCCAAAACCTGTATTATAATTCACTGCAATTTATTCTGACCCTGCCTTCCTCCCTGCCGTAGTTTTACCCCAGCAAGCAGCTAGAATAATGCAGCCCCTTGCTTACTCCCCCTGGTACAATAGGGGAGAGAATCAGAAGAGTAAAAGTGAGGAAAAACTCGTGGGTTATGATAAGATGGTTTAGTAAGTAGAGCAAAAGCCAAGTGTGCAAGCAGAGCAAAAAAAGAATTCATCTACCACTTCCCATTTGCAGGCAGTTTTTCAGCTATCTCTAGGAAAGCAGGGCTCCATCACACATAATGGATACTTTGGAAAATAAATGCTGTAACTCCAAAAGTCTCCCCTTACTTCTTCTTCTGTGCACTTTATATACTGAACATGATGTCACACAGTATGGAATATCCCCTTGATCAGTTGGGGTCAACTCTCCTGGTTGTATCTCCTCACAACTTTTTGTGCATTCCCAGCCTGCTCATTGGCAGGGCAGTATGAGGAGCAGAAAAGGCTTTCACTTGCTTAGCAACAACTAAAAACACCACTGTGCTATCAAAAGTATTTCTCATCCCAAACCTAAAATATAGAACTGTACTGTTTGCTATCAAAAAAGTTAACTTTATCCCACCTGAAACCACAGCACTCCCCAAGTCAGGCAATCAAGGACAAAGTCTGTAGTCTAGGTTGGATCCTGAATGTGACAAGCAGAATGAGACAACGTCATCATCACATGAAAATCCTTTGCAAACTGTACTTGTCCTTAGTTTCTTTTGTATCCTGGGAGCTCAGATTGAAATCACTGAAGTTCATAATTGCTTTGAGGAATACCAGGGTTAATAGGAGTTGGTTTGAGACCATATAGGATCCACATCCCTGTGTAGCCTCAGCCTGATGTTAGACTAGAGTTCTTGCTTTGAGTGTTGCTATCCCAAGAGTGTTTAGGAGATATGAAACACATTGGTAGCACAGGCCAGATCAAGATCCTTTATTGTAGGTGAACTGAAAGATCTACATCCTCCTCAAGGTTTTAAAGAAAGAAAAAAAATATAAAATTAAAAAAAAAAAATCCCTCTGGGTCCTGACTCTGCACCTTTACCTGTTGTTAAAAGTGGTAGACACGCTCAGTGGTAGACAGTGGAATTCTCCATAGATGTGAATATTCAGCAAGAACTCATGATCTTACTGCTACTCTCAGTCATTGTAAAGGAAGTTCTTACATCAGCACTCCAGTAAGCACTGGCTTCTGGAGTACTGCTTTCTTGAATCAGGATGAGAAGAGAAGATCATGCCTTTTGAGAGGTAAATACATCTGTCCTATACTCTCACCAATTAGGGAAACACTCTAAGCATACAAATCAGAGATGAGAACATGCTTGCACTAGGTCTGGGTGTAAAATGTGCCAGATGAGCTGGGCTGACTGGAGAGCATTGGAGCCAATGTGGGATCAAAGAAGAAAGACAGATGAAAAATAGAAGAACATCTCAGGAACTATGTGGGAGAGGTTATTGTTTTCATCTCTGTTTTTTTTATTCTTTGATTTTATTATATCTGAAGGATTTATGGTTGCGTGCTGACTTTCTCATTGTCTGTAAGAACATCTGTGTATTTTTAACCAATGTCAGCATTTCTGTACAAGGAACAGAAGTATTTTACTATATGAAATTAATTCCAGCAGCGGGATACTGGAGATGCTGAGATAAGCAATGTTGTATTTTGGAGATGATTGTGTGAGGAACAGGGAGAGCAAGAACACAGGGGAGCAAAGTTTTTGGATTGAAGTGCTTTTCTATTAAAAACGAAAGATTCAGCAGTGTAGTACATGTATACTGAATGTATATCTAGTGATCTTGCCAACTTGTCTGGGATACAAAAGGATTCTGATGGTTCAGAAAAACCAATAACCAAATCAGTTAAACCAGTGACACATAATCATTCACATGAAAATGGAAATCTGAGTCCTGTTCCCACTTAAGCATGACTCTTCTTTGAGGAATTTGGGAAGGCGTGGGGATCCTACAAAGGAGCCCGTGGAGGCTAGGCTGTGGAAAGAGCTCTTAATGGAGAGATGAACAGCTTAAGAAAACCATGCCAGGCTTCAAAATCATTGGTTCAGCTTAGGCTCATCTGCAGCAAAGTTTTAACTCAGTTAAGTTAAAAGGACTGTGTGATCCTGGGAGAAAATGAATGCACACCTACCCTTTTCAGGTAATACTGCCTTTCTCCTTCTCTACTCTTGCTAGATAATGAAAATACATCTATGCATAAGAAAACTTCTATCTCCCCTGAATAAGAGAAGCCTTGAAGCCCTGGCATAGGGCACTTAATGCATTTTTGAAAATATTAAAAAACCTTCCTTGGGATCCCAACCAATTTTTACCTTATCAGTGCCTCTGGAAGAAGTAAACTTACAGCTTTCATTTTAGGTTTACTCCAAATTACTGTTCTTGCAGTTATTCAGAGCTCCCAGCAGGATCAGAACCAAGGTTCAGGATGATCAAAAGTTCAGGGTGTCATGAATGAATCAGGCTGCTAGAAGGATATTAAGGGATGATGGCTCATTGATAATGATGACAATAGTAGGGGATGGGTTAGCTGGCATGTAGAAACAGTTTTCTGTGGAAAAACCTTGTGGGGACAGTTTCAACTAAGTGCCACATAAGGTGTCACTCCACCTGTCTGGTCAACTCACTTTCTTGAGACAGGACTAAACATCTCTTGATCTGTACTTCTATTTCTAAGCAGCCAGAATATTTACATGGCAGCTTTCAGATTCATCTCCTGCAGCTGGGATATTCTGTAGGCAGGCTCCCTGTTACAGAGGAGTGTTCTCAACCCTGCAGCAGCTCTTGCACGGTACTAAAGAGCAGTCCCTCATGCTCAGGACTCTGGCAAGACTGGAAAGGCTTGCATTTCACCTTGCTTCAGTGCATTCATGGTAATCCCTCAGCATGTTTGTGTTCACTATGTGCTTTCGGACCTGCCTGGGTATCCCAACAACAGTATTTCTCCAGCTAGGTTTTTAAATCAGGATTTCAGGCAGGTGAGCTGCAGGTGACAACCTGCATAATGGAGTATTTATGTGGGTGTTTTTCAAGAATATATTTTGTATACTCACATTTGGTACACTGACATACTGTCTTTTATGCTTTTGACTTGCTTTTGCAGAGTTTTGTTTCGGCTCTTTTGTCTTACTAAGATGTTTTGCTCACCTGGCTCAGTAGAGGTAGGAACTCTGAAACAATTTGTGAGAGATATACAAATAGTCTGATCTAGACTTGAATGCAGATTTTCATTGCTCCAAAAGGGAATCTCCTTTCAAACTCAGGCTTTTGCTCTGCCCTTGAGAGAGAGACAGGTGCCAGTTGCAGAATGCAGATCTGTAGGAAGGTTTTCAACATCCTGCTGTGTGATAGCCTTTGGATTTAATTTCAGGTCACTTTCTAGCACTGGGTATTTAATTTCTCACCTGTCCTATGAGTCCTACTTTACTGTACAATTGCTGATGTCTCTGAAAGCTCCTGCCAACAGTTTGCCATCTGTTTTAAACTAAAACCATTTAGTTTCTCTTGATGTAAGACAAAACCATCTGATATGCAAATATGAACAGTAGGTGGCCAACTTATCTCTATTTAATGTCAATGAAAACTTACAAACAGTATGCAGGGGCTTCAGTAATGTTTTCCATCCATAGACCCTCCCAGAGGGTCTCATTTAAAGCTAAGTGCAGCCAGCTCCTAGAGGTTCAGGATTATAACTCCTCTCCAGCTAAAGAGATTGTTTTTTCATCATCTCTGCTGTTCATTTAAAACATGGATGAAACTTTGATGAAACCTTGTTTTCTTGTTCAAAAGGGTTCTCAGATTTCTTAATTTGTGAATAACCACCTTAATGCCTTTTTTTGTGGTAGGGGGCCAAAATTGGATACAGTGCTCAAGGTGGGGCCGCACCAGTGCTGAGTACAGGGGGACAATCACTTCCCTAGTCCTACTCACCGTGCTGTTCCTGATACAGGCCAGGATGCTGTTGGCCTTCTTGGCCACCTGGGCACACCACTGGCTCATGTTAAGCTGGCTGTCCACCAATACCCCAGGTCCTTTTCTTCTAGGCAGCTCTCCAGCCACTCTTCCCATAGCCTGTAACATTGCCTGGGGTTGTTGTGACCAAAATGCAGGACCCAGCACTTCACCTTATTAAACCTCATTCTGTTGGCCTTGGCCATTGATCCAACCTGTCCAGGTTCCTCTGCAAAGCCTCCCTACCCTCAAGCAGATCAACACTGCCACCTAGTTTGGTATCATCTGCAAACTTACTGAGGGTGCACTCAATCCCCTTATCCAGATCAACAATAAAGATATTAAACAAGACTGGCCCTAAGAACACCACTCATGACCAGCTGCCAACTGGATTTCACCCCATTAATCTCAATTCTCTGGGCACAGATGGTTTTTTACCCACTGAAGAGTACTCTTATCTATGTCATGATTCACCAGCTTCTCCAGGAGAATGCTGTGGGGTATGGTGTCAAAGGCCTTACGAAAGTCCATGTAGACAACACCCAGAGCCTTCCCCACATGGAGAAGGTGGGTCACATGGTCATAGAAAGAGAGCACATTGGTTCAGCAAGACCTCCCTTTCACAAACCCATGCTGGCTGGCCCTGGCCCCTTGGCTGCCCTACACTTGCTATTCAAGTGGAGACAGGAAAAGTTAATGAAGAGAAGTACACTGAGGGTTTTTAAAACATAAAAATAATGTTCAGCACAGGAAGCTGGAGTTTGGGGAGCTTGGAACTGAAACATCGCTATTTGTTTGACTTATTCTAATATGCCTCACTAGAATATCTCTTGGTCACTCGCAGGATCCAGAGGCTAGCACAGAGGTAGCACAGCCTAGGGATGGAGGGTGAGATGAAGGGTGAGGCACAGGATTGACTGTGCTGGTGGATGGACTGTGAACATCTGTTGGTTGACATGGAGGGCACATGAGGATCCTGCTGCTGTACACATGGACTGCACTATGTGTATGCTATCATCTGTGGGAACAAAGTTTTCCTTCTGATGAACTGTTAGTGACTGCTATGTGACAAAGAAATCTTCTCCAAGCCTTCTTTGACTGAAGCATTTGAAAGTGCTTTTCATTACTTCAGGCCATTTTCTCAAATCAGGTATCTAACAAGGAGGCAACAGTGAATTACTTTATTTCAAAAATACAGCTTTCAGTTGAGGTGAATCAACATGAAGCAATGGAGAAATCAATAATGACGTATCATAAAAGCTAACATCTTTTAGGAATTATGTTTTCTGGTGGTGCTGGTTCTTAGCTGAAGTAGTGACTCACTGTTTAAAGCACTCCAGCATCAGGGAAAGGACCTCAGTGTAGGTCCCAAATTGATTATTTTTCTGGGCCTCTTAGGTTAGACTCCCTGCTGTTACAGCTGGAACAAGAAACAGAAATAAAGAGGAAGATGAGGAAGGCACCAAGGCAGCTGTGAAAGGAGAAGAGCAAGTTGGGAGGCAGTGGCAGGAGCTGGGATGGAAGATAGGGAAGCAAGAGGAGAAACTGCCCAGAAATCTACACAAAATGAGAAATGTCTCCAGAACTATGCTAGTTAAGACCAAAAATGTCCTGGAAAAGTAGGTGTATAAAGGAGGAGGCAGACCAGCCCATAGTATATTGCATTGTGATGAAATGAAATGGCCACAGTCTCAAGCTTGTGTCACTTGGGAATCAGGTCAGATTTCTAGCATTACAAGCTACTGCCCTCTCTGTTTCTGCCATACTTTTTAAAGTAATCTAATGACTTAAGGGAATATTTTACAAAAGCTATCACTGGGGGACTTGGGAGCACATATCTCACTACCTCTCAAAGGCTCTTGTGCTCCCAAATAAAGCTCTCTTGAAATCTGCCTAGTAGCATTTATTTATAATACAGCCCAATTGTATCTTAATTTTCTCCTTTCATTTATGAATTATTAGTTATAATTTTAACTGCTTGAAAGATAAAGGATAATGATGCAAATTGTATTTCTTCCAAGTTGCACTTCTAGTGTTAGTTCCTAGCCTGTATCTTTCATCATTCCTGATTTGTGAAATGTAACTAAGACAGCGACAGAGAGAAGGAGGAAACAAAAGGAAATCAAAACTGTTTGATCACTATTGGAATATGCATCAATTCTGAATTCGGTGCTTCTGGCAGCTTCCAAAAAAAATGGTACGCACGAAGAAATTATATATTAAGGGAAAGTCATCTGCACTTGTATCATTAACAATAATTGAAAGCACAAAATAAGGGATTCTCAGGGGAGTATGCATCGTTAAAAGATAAGGTAATGATATTGTATGTTCTGAGTGATTATATGAATTGATGCCTTGATCATAGCACTTCAGAGAAGGCAATAACTAATCAGTGCATTATGCTAACATTTGAAAAGGCTGTACTATCCACATGTGCACACATGTTTCTAGAGCAGAATTTTTCTACCTGACACTACCCCAAGCCCCATTTCTTAATTTGCTTCTAACTTACTGCACTTAAAGATGTATTAATGCCACAGGCACCTAACAAATAAAGGAGCAAAGGAGCAACTGCTGCAGTTCCTAGGACCAATCCTAGTGCAGATATCCTGCATGAATGTGATGTCAGTATGAAGTTTCAATACAAAACACACTGCGGGAAAATGAGAGTGCCTATGCAGGGCAGGGAACGTGCTTTGTTTTATTGAGCTGCCACTCAGGAGAACTGAGGTTCAAAATGGGCTGGCCTACAAATGTGGCTGTATCCAATATTTTTTAGTTCCAGAACAGGTTATCACCTCTAAAAAAAGAGACAAGCAGTTGCCAAAGGACCCTAGGCAACAGAACTCAGTACTGAAAATTTTTTGATGTAAAACTTTGAATACAGAATCGCAGAATCACCTAGGTTGGAAGGGACCACACCACTCAACACTAATCCATATCCCTGAGCACCATGTCAACTTTTCTCTTGAATACTCCAGGGATGGTGCCTGAACCACCTCCGTGGGTAGCCCATTCCAATACCTGACATATTTCCTAATAATATAGGAAATATTTCCTAATCTCTAACCTGAGTTTACTACTCAATCCTGTTTAAAACAAAGGGAAATTTAATTTTAGTGGGCTTGAGGCTGCAGAATTCCTGTTTTCTAAGGCTTAATATTTTAATCAGCCTTGTGCTTACATCTTAATTTGCTGTGTTTCCCTTTTGGGAAGAGGACATATCTTTCCTTACTTGTGAAAAGAAAAGGCCAGACTGCGAAACAAGTGTCTTTCAGTCTGATTAGAGCAGTTCATTCCAGATGAGGATCAGATTGATTTAGTCATGACCAACAGCAGAATTTGAAGGCAGTTTTGAAGCCAATCTGTCTGTTTGCAGTTGGAAGCAGGAGGGGGAGGGAGAAGAAAAGGCTTTCTATTTATGATGTCAGGTATCAGCTGAGTCAGCTGTTTCAATATTGTTCTGTCCCTGGCTCCATGCTGCTCAGAACTGTAGATTGAACAACAAATAAAAAGATGCCCAAAAAGTAGTACTGACATGGGCTGTGTGTGAGCAGATGCAGGCAGGACACAGGAACAATCACAAAAAACAGGGATGAAAGGCAAAGAACAAATTGTATCTCAGTACCTCATGGATCAGGAAATCTCTGAATCAACACCTGAGCAAAGCATGAAAGCAGGGATTGCAGGCACCACAGAGCAAGAGAGAGTTCTTATTAGCAAGTGAGTCCTTTTTAGCAAGGGAGTGAAAGAGTGAGAGCTCAGACTTACTGTTCTTCCCTGCATTTCAATGAATCAGGCAGGTGAAGTTTTCCACTGTTCTTTGATCCTTTTAACAGCAGGGCAGGAATTTCAGGCACGTTCCATAAGGTGTTCATCATAGGCCTGTGGTATCTAAGTACAGCTATTCTACTTGTTGAACACATAAGACTAAACAACAATTAGTGTGTTATATGTTTTTTCCAGCACGCCATGTGTGAATCACTTGAGCATGTTTACAGTCCTCTTTGCCAGTCTTCCATTACTTTCCCACGGGCTGCATTTGATATTCATATAAAAGCATGACAGAAGTATAATCTTTTTCTCCTTTATCTTTTGTATTCTGATAGTCTCATTTCTCTTTCCTACCTCAATTAAAATTTCATGTTCTGTTAAAAACAAAATCCAGACAGATGAGTCAGCAGTTCACTAGCAGTGAGTTTGGTTTGCTGTTTGTTTCGTTGTTTGTTTCTTTTGTGTTTTTCTCTAAGAAGATTTATGATTTTAGTTATGAAAAAACAAGCAGAACTAGTGGCCAAAGTACCACAGCCCGAGTTAGGAATACAAGCAAAGACCAGATTAAATGGAAAAACAGTAAGGAAATTCTTCTTACTGCACATCACTTTCAATGCAGAGTCCCAAGTAATCACTTAAAATTCATACTGCATCCATCCAAAAATATTTATTCTATAATTTTGGACCATACCTCATGAATTGAACATATTCTCACATTCTACTGAAATTACTTCTCTGTGTAGCCTGTTTGTCATAAATGGTACAAAATATCCTTTGGTTTCAATTCCTGTGTCATAAACTAAAAGCTTCGTAGGCTCCTGAACTGTTCTCTGGTACTTTATGGTGTCACCTCTTTTTTTTTTTTCTTTTGTTTTTCTTCTTAACATTACTTCTCTTTCCCCTTCATAAATCAGAGTTTGAAATTTATGTGGGCACTTCTTGGTGTAAGAAAATGATTCTCTAAACAATGTTCCACATATAAAGCTATACATTTTGAGCATCCACCTCACACCCACTCTGAGAAGCTCCAAGCTTTTCTCACAACAGTCAATGTTACTGCAGATGTAACAAGCAACACTGTCCTAAGACATGCATATTATTATTGCACTCAAAGAACTCATCTAGAAGTCCAATGGAACTGGACACTTTTCTCAACTCTCTCTTCTAACTGCTGTCTAGAAAACATAACTACCAAACAAGACTCTTTCTTTTTGAAAGCTCTCCTGGATCATGATGTACGTGCAGCTGAGGTTTTTTGCCCTTAGGACTAGGATACTTCAGAAAACCAGTTTCAGAAGGTGCAGAAAAGCAATAACTCTCGAGTGCTTTGCAAAGAGTATGTGTGGGGTCTGAGTCCTCTGGTTGTCCAGACTGTGGGTTTGGCTGAAGCACACTAAATATTCCTTCTTGTCTGTGTGTTCATCTGCCCGTTTGATGGAAAGTAGGCTGTGTGTGACATATTGCTCCTCATCTAAGACAGAATCATAGAATCATGCAATGATTTGGTTGGAAGGAACCTTTAAAGGTCTAGTTCAACATACCTGCAATGAGGAGGAACATCAGGAACATCTTAAACTAGATGATATTGCTCAAAGCCCCATCCAAACTAACCTTGAATGTTTCTAGGGATAAGGCATCTCCAGTCTTTCTGGACAAGGTCTTCCAGTGTTTTATAATACTTATTGTAAAACATTTCTTCCTTATACCTAAGCTTAATCTACTCTCTTTTAGTTTAAAACTATTACCCCTTGTCCTATAGTAACGGGCACTGCCAAACTATTTGTCCCCATCTTTCCTGCAGAGTCTCTTTACTGGAAGCCTGCAATAAGATCTCCCTAGAGCCTTCTCTTCTCCAGGCTGAACAATCCCAACTCTCTAAGCCTATCTTCACAGAAGAGGTGATCCAGCCCTCTGATCATTACTGTGGCCCTCCTCTGGACCAGCTCCAATGCGTCCATGTCTTTCCTATGCTGAGGGCTCCAGAGCCCTGTTTCATGATCATGACCTGAGGCTGACAGCTTTGTAGTTTTGAGGGTCCTCCTTTCTACCCTTTTTAAAAATGAGTGCAATGTTTCCCTTTGTCCACTCATCATCTGACTGCCATGAATTTTCAAATATCATGGAGAGTGGCTTAGCAACTACATTAGCCACTTCCCTCAGGACGCTGATTTCTCTATGTTCAGGTTCCTCAGGTGATCACAAACCTGGTCTTCTGTTACAGTGAGAGGGACTTTATTCCCTGAGGCCCTGCCTTTCAGTCCATCCACTTGAGAGGTGTGGTTTTTTGAATGCCTTAGAGACTGAAGCCTTGACTTAGGGTAAGATTTGACATTCACATTTAGACAGTGTGTAATTGTTGTTCTAATAGGAAAAGCCATCTGGTGTCTTTTTGAACCAAGCAGTCTTTCCCAAGCTAGTGCACCTGTATTAGCTTCTCTAGAAATGCCTTAGTTTTCTGCGTGCAGAATAAACTCTGCTCCATTGATTTCAGTATGGTGATCAGTTCCTAAAGCACTGCTTTTTAAGGTAGGTTTCATTATCTAAATTCAAGCATGTAGTTTGACAATAGCAATTATTTTGTTTAACCTGTCATGAATGTATAATAGTATAAACTATATTTAAATAATTGTTTTATGCCTGCTTCACAGTACCTAAATCTTTCGTTAGAAGTATTGACCAGCAGAACTCTATAGTGGGACATAATTCTGCTTTAAAGGTATGAGTCCATCAGAAAGTGATATAGAGTGGCACTACAGGGAGATTGGATGCTTGAAAGGTAGTAAAAGCTTGGTTTAGCTTAATACTGCACAAATTATATTGCTTTAATAGCTGAGTAGTTGAGGGGCAGACAATAAAAAAAAACCCTGACTGTTCAAATTTTGAACCTTAAAAAAAAAGAAAATTTAATAGGAAAACCTGGATAGTGCATAAGGACACAGACATATAAACAGATAACAGTCTTTCCAGAACATACCATGACACCTTAGAGCTCCTTTCAAGCTCTTTTTTGAAGGATATATGACAGATAACTATTACTTATCTCTCAAATTACAAGCAAAAGTGTAATCAAGACAATAGCTTATTTTGGTTTTGTACTGTATCTGGTTTAATCCCTAAAGCTCCAAGCTTCCTGGCTGCATCAAAATATGGAATATTGCCTGACTTTTCTTTCTTTATAACATCAGCAAAAGAGTTCAACTTTTTGCTTAGCTAGCCACATTGGTGAACTAGATGTCCAAATGTCTATATGTGAATATGTGTGGCTATAACTGAGCAGCAGCATGTGCTCCTATTGTCCAGCCAGCCTGTAACTTTACTGGAGCACCACACGGCCCCTGGAGCACACAGCACCACCATCCTGGAGATCCTAGGGAGTCATTGCTATGTGGTCAATACTGATCCTGTCACTTATATCTGTGATCCAACTACTTTAACAGCAATTAAGCTCTAAATTAGGCATTTCTCTGAGGAGCACATCATAAAAACTGACAAAGGAGTATAGGTGCTAGTTCTTGCCATAATTTCCTTGCTGCAAGCAGCCTTGCTGTCTTCTGTCCTTCCCTTTTCCCCATCTTGATGATTGCCGTGAAAACCATTGGGTTTTCAGTATGTGTCCAGGTAGTTTTTGACTATCTCTATAGACAGATACTCCACCACCTTTCTAGGCAGCCTGTTCCAGTACTCTGCCACCCTCAAAGTGAAGAAGATGTCTTCTCACTGGGCACCACAGAAAAAAAGTCTGTCCTCATCTTCTTGACACCCATCCATGAGGTATTTATAGCCATTGATCAAATGCCCCCTTGGTCTTCTCTTCTCCAGACTAAAATGACCCAAGTCCCATAGCCTTTCCTCATAACAGAGCTGTTCTAGCCCCCTAATCATATTTGTAGCTCTTTGCTGTACCCTCTCCAGCAGTTCCCTGTCCTTCTTGAACTGGGGAACCCAGAACCAGCCACAGAGGAGAGGGGGAGGATGACCTCCCTTGACCTACTGGCCACACTCTTCTTGATGCACCCCAGGATGCCATTGGTCTTCTCCCTTTTTGAGTACTGCACTCTGCAAAGACACTTCACAAAAGATATTGTTTTAGGGAAGCCCATGCATTCAGACAACCATGATGCAGCTGGTTCCTTATTCAGCTCCAGTGTGTGACCTTCAGCCGTATGCCCTTGTGGCTCCCATACAGCAGAGCACTTAAACACTAGATCTGGGCTCAGTTTTCAGCTGAAGCCTATTTCATTTGGAAAAAAAAAAATCTAATTGGCAATACTAAAATTTTTCCAAATTTATCTCAGGGTGCTGACTTGTTCCTGTAAAAAATAAAGTAGAAACAATTTTTAAACCAATATTTATTTTGGCACTTTTAAGGGCAATGTGTTTATTTCTCTATTTAAAACAACTATCTGATAGAGGAGGAGAAAAAAGCCTAAAGGAAGGTCTTGAATGACAGATCAGGAGGAAGGTGTCTTCCAAAAAGAAGGATGCAAGCACAGCTTTCTCTGAGACTGCCCCAAAATGATATTTTTGTAGGACTTTTTTCCATGATTATATAAATATAGAAGAGCATCTCCCTCAATCAGCTGAGCAGTATGTTCAAATGTACTTTAAAAATATCACAGGTCAATTTTTTCCTAAGCAATTTCTGCCAAGCATATCTGCCAAAACCTTTTTAATATGCCTGGTTTCTGAGGCACATGGAAATGTATTCTTTTAAAAATCTCTCCTTCATGCCTAAAAGAAAGAACCACTCAGCCAGTAAAAGAGGTACATACGCACAACAAAACAAGACTAACCATTTGGTAATTCGAATGCATGAGCGACAGAGTATAACAAACCTTCTTAGGCTTGATAAATAATTTATTTTCAGTTTAAATTGCATGTCTACTCATAATCTTGTTTCTCCCCACTGACACTGTACAACTGACATTTTGCATATTGAGGCAAATCTACCTATTTCTGACGTTGTTCATCTTCACCCCCATTCACCACACTAGTCGTGACTCGGTGCCAAGTTGCTCTGAATGTGAACAATGTGTCTGTGTTCTTGTTGCTGATGAATTTTTCTGATATGGTGATGATGTGTTATCTTTCTAGTTGCTGTGGCTAGGCATGTTATTTTATATGCTGTGTCTATAATATCAGAATGTTCCCACAAGAATCAATGACAGCCAGAAACCGAAAATGTGTTTGCATAAAATCAGGAGTGTGCTGAAATTAAAGTCTGTCACTTCATGTGGCTCTGGCTCTTGGTACTCTCTCTATTGAGTGTCTGTTTGAAAAATGCTTGTTCTTGTCGTGCACTGATATGGCAGATGTTACACCATGATACTTCAAAGAAGGGATTCCAGTTCTGCCAGTTTCTAGCATATGACAGTTCCCTTGGGTCACTTTTGTTTTTGATACTCCTGGTGAGCTTTTGTGTTGCGGTTCTTTGTCTTCAATACAGCTATCAACTGTAACAGCCCTATTGCAGATTTAATCTTTAATGAATATGTGTCCTGCACTGCTATCATTTTGGGAACACAGGGAGTCAAAGATTGAACAAAGCCTAGCTTTAGTCCTTGTTTCAGGAGCAGTCTTTGCAGTTGGAGTGAAGGTCTCTGGATAAAAAATGAAAGAAGAATAATCCTCCTTCCTTTTTATTTTCAGGGTATCCTGGCTTCTGGTGTGGTTCAGGGACTGGTCCAGATCACTGACTCTAGTTCAGCTTCACCCTGCAGGAGGCTTCACTCCTGCATACAGGCAGAACCTAAGAGGATCAGGCACCACATAGATCAGGTGACAGCTATGCAGAAGTTTGGAGTCTATTGCTGGTCACTAAATTATGAATGTAGGGACTTTAGGGGAGCAGATGAGTATGTGAGCCGAGTAAATCAGTTAAGTAATTACAGAAATGTTCTTGTTTTTTAAAATATTGGCATTCCTACTATCTTCCAATTATTTTTTTTCCCCAGGGTATGATTCTTGGGTGCCTTTGTTATGCTGTAGAAAGTTTGTTGTGTTCTGTTTCAGACTGTTAGGCTATGTTGTGGGGTGACTTCTTGCATGGTCTGATGTCATTAGTTGTGATACTGAGCCTGAGGTTTGTAGGCTCTTTTTCAGATTGCCTTTATACACCATAGATGTGGCACAAGAATGAGTTAAAGGAGTCAGGTAAAATGTTTGGGTTTTTATTCTAACAGGCTGTGAAATCCAAAACTAGCATGAGAGTAACAACAGAAACTGGAAGCTTGCAAAAACATGGTTCCTTGAAACATCACATTACTTCACCTTTGAAGAAATATTCTATACTGTTTCAGAAGAAATTAAAATCTGTGCAAAATCTGAATCCAATCTCTGATAACAGATTAACTTTCACTGACTTAAGTCAGGGCACAGCGTGTTCCCCTGAGCTCAGTCCTTGTTGCTTTCTTGGCTTCCCTCAGATCTGTAGGAATGCATCAAGAAAAAAAGCATTTAGCTGACTGTTCCCGTCAGAGCATGGGTCTATTTACTTGTGTATTAACAGAGGGTGTCATGTTAATCTTCATGTAGTTTTTCTTCAGCTAGTAATAGCTACAAAACAGACTATTGTATAAAAACATACTGCTTTGAGACGTGTCTTTCGATGGTTTATGTTAATTCCATTCTAATGGAGCACAATCAGGCAATCATGATGTGCTTTTATAGAAATTGAAGATAACTTGACATGTGCCCAGAAAAATGCTTCTCCAAACACAGACATCAACTCTTATATTCTTGGTACCAATAAATGTTCTACAATGTTCCATAAAAATATAACAGAGTAAGATTATTGAGACACTCATTAGAAATAGCAGTAGGTTTGAGGATAGAGAATGTTTATTTGTGAGGTAATTTTACACATTCAACATCTTAATGATGTATTGAGTACAGGGTTGCTTTGGTAGGGATCTGAAGGGAAGAAGACCAGATATTGAAAGAAAATTCTCTTTTTGTTGATAAAGCATTAGGAAGCTGAAATAACTCATAAAGTATCTATTAAGGCTAAAATAATGACAAGAGATTTTTAAGTCTTCAATACACATTAGCAGGGGAGAGCACCCAACTCATTGCATTAGTACATAGAACTTTCATGAGACAGTGAATAGGTTTTATGTACAGAAAATAATGCAGTGTAGAAAATAATATTTGATGCTCAGGGTCCAGAATTTCCTCATACAAAATTCCCACTGATTTCAAACCAATTAGCGACTTTAGTTTCAGCTTCCACAAGAGCAGTAGTGGGAACACACATTTGTACTTATGCCAACCATACATCTAGGGATGATGTGGCTAGCCACTGCATCCATCTGCCTGCCCAGCCATGTAGCCACATGAGGAACATGTGCCTTATTTCACTACCATATGTCCTGCTAACAGAGAGATAGACATCACATGCCATAGTCTGACATCTCCTTGTACTGAGGTGAACTGAACTGTAAGTATCAAAGCACTGGAAGCTGTCCTGGTGTTGTACAACCTTTCCAGCAACAGGCAGTCCCTACCTCACTGTGAAAATGACCCTTTAGGGCTGCATTTTGAGAAGGCAACTCAGTTGTTTCCAGACGCAAGGCCGTTCAGAGCAGACCAGCTTGAACACCTTTACTCTCCGCTTCCTCAACCTGACTTACTCTGGCCCAGTCCTGACCCTCAATTCACCAGTAACCAATTAATGTGGACACTGACACAATTGCTGTATCTGTGACATTCATCTTGTGTCACATCCTACTTGTGGCTTGGACCAGCCCCAGCTCGCTGGGCTTTCATCTCCATGTGTTAACTAATTTCTACAGCTATTCAGGGGATGTTGCATTGTGTTCATGCGGCAAGGCTGGTGGAGAGGGGTGGGGCTGCAGTGGTCTTCCATCAGAAGACACTCAGAGCTGTCTTCAGGTTGGACAGAGTGAGTTCAAACCAACTCCATGAGGGACCTGCTGCTGGGCAAAGCTGAAGTCATCAGTGAAGGTGCTAGTGCCTCTGTGATAACATATATAAGAAATGGTAAAAGCTGCTATGGAATGATGGCTGGGAGAGAGAAGTGAAGGAAACATCTGTGCAGGCATCAAGGTCTGTGCAGATGGAGGAGGATGAGGAGCTCCAGGCATCAGAGCTGCCCATGATTAAGACCATAGTGATGCAGATTGGCCCCTTGCAGCCCATCAAGGGTCATGGTGGAGCAGACGTCCACCCTGCACTCTATGGCAAACTTCAAAACTTCCCCACCCATTGCCCACTGCTATCATGGCCTTGTGAGAAATCACCATATTTCTCCTGTTGTGCTGCTTATGCAGGTCAGAATTTTTTGTTTGTTTGTTTTGATTGTGCTAAATGGTGATGACACTTCTCCAAGTAAGCAAGAGATAATTACAATTTGTAAAAAAGGTTTCACCCTTTTGCACATTGTCTATCTTTGGTTTATTTTATCTTTTTTTTTTTTTCTTTTTTTTTTTTTTGACAGTTCATCCCTGAATTTATTAAATCAGTAGAAGAAGACTACAGTGGGAAGGAATTAATTATTTTTTCCTACATAAAGGCTGGAGAATCAGCCTCATAAACCCAGAGGTTCTTTAGGACTAATACAGGAGCAACTGAGATTATCCACATTAAAGTCTATGGTTATGTATCTGCTGTCTGGTGGGTATGAAAGTCAAGAGTGCTATGCAGACTGTCTCTGCACAACTTCTGCGGGTAGGATTTGAGACCAGAGTGATTCAGGTTACCTGTGTGTGAAACCTTGCTTCCTATAACCTTGCAGCTACACTAACTTTACTGTGAGGATTCAGGAGACACATGGTGGTGTGTTGACATTTGTCCCAGGCATGGCAGACACAGTATCTCTCCACCACAGGTGAATGTTCATGTTTCAGTCTGTGTGAAGAGATAGCAGATTTTCACTCATCTCTCATGCTCTGAAATTTTGCTTTCACTGCTGCATGGTTAGGTTTGAGCAACAACACTGGTGTTGGAGATTTTGTCTTAGCCTCTTTGCTCTTCAGTACTTCTAAAGATGTAAGCCTGGAGGAGTAGAAGAAGGAGAAGGTAAATGTAATTTGATCCAAATGGTGAGGTAAGACATGCATATGGTTCCTGTAGGCCAAAAGGCAACAACTTTTTCAGGTTAATACATTATCACTGAAATAGAGAGGCATTAATGAAAAAAAAATTTCCTGTTTGTACTGTAATTTCATAGTATTTTGCATGAAAAACTAGGGTTTGTGTTACTGTAATTGAGGACAAGAGTTATACAAACAACTTCCATCACTTGCTAGTGACATTTAGAGCAAAACAGTTAAAAATGTATTTCCAGGGCTTTTCATTATGTTCTTTATCCTGGAGATCAAGTGGAAAACTAGACCAGTCTTTCTGCTTGAGCAGATTGGGAATACTTTTAGTATCCTGCAGATGAAAATAGCCATTGATATACACAATAGCCATCATGTCTGCAGTCTGTAAGTAAATATGTTTTTCTAACCTTAAAAGTAACAGGGGATAGATGCAGTCTGCATCTGAGAACACCAGTGGGTACCTCAGTCAGTGTTTAGGGATGTAGTCAAGACAAAAGAGTTTTTATATAGCTGGAGAAAAAGAGAGAAAGAAAAAAAAACCAAAACAAAACAACAACAAACAAACAAACCAACCAACCAACAACAAACAAACAAACCAACCAACCAACTGGGATTGCTTTTCCTCTTGTGTCAGTCCAAACACTTTGGAGATATTTCTCCTCCTCCTGGATGCCAGAAAAGACAGACACCCTCTCAGAGCAGTCGTGATAGAAACAGTCATTTCCTTTTTGATTTTTTTTCTCAAACATCTTTTTCCTTGCTGTCTGAGAACAAGCATCTTGTGAAGCCTTCAGGAAATGGAAGCAGAAGAAAACCCTGACTAAGAATACAATTTGGGGATGGTAGAATTAAATCTATGAAGTGAGGTTGCAGCAGGCTGAAGGCGGTTTGCAATGTCAGAGTAGATAGACTCAGCCCAGGACTGTTTAAGGGACAAAATTATATTGCATTTAACTAGAACTAAACTCTTGAAGAGAGTAAAATATCATCTGGGATACACCCTAGCAGTGGCCTAGGTGGACTGCCATGGGACCTACACACATTTTTTTTCTGACAGTTCACATTTTAAGGATTAGTCATATAGAAAAAAGAATGCATACATACAGAATACTTTACCATAAAAGGATTCCATGAAATAAAAGGAAAAACTCATAATCATTAACTTTTTTTGGAACTGTAGCTAAGGCTAAGTCAAGCAGAACAAAAGGGAGTAGAACTGTGACTATCTTTAATTGAGGAAACCAAGACTGGAAGAAAAAGCAGACTTCTAATTCAGAAATTTGAAACCTTAAGAAAGATGCTCCTCTCATCATCTCAGGAGATCAAACACTTCTTCCAGCCATCATAATTACAGGATAACCTTATAATGTTACTATTTTTCTTATTCTTAAATTGACTTTGCTTTGCATGGTACAAAACTGAGATTAAAAACCATGAAGAATCAAATCTTCTTCTATGTAGTAGCACTGTCCTTATTCCTAAATAGGGCTAATGGAAATTTAGGAACTTAAAAGATTCTGATGAGTCAATTTGCAAATCTTTTGCAATTAAGTCTTCTCAGAATTAATCTCTAAATTTCATCCCAAATTAGGAGGAAAATTCCATTTTTCTTGTAAAGCAAATATTCTGAAAAATATTGTTTCAGAAGCGTCAAAAACTATCAAATAGTTACTTATTTTTCTTTTTGAAAGACTGAAACACTTCATGAGTTCAGGATGTGTAAGGAGTTGAGGATTTTTCCCTTACCTTTTCTTGCAAAAAAAAATTAAAAAATTGCTTAATAAAAAATTATACTCACATCTCTGCTTGTAACAATGAACAATTCATATTAAAATATAATGATGGCTTTGGAAAGTAACTGTCCTTTATTAAAATTACACCTTATGAATCATAGAATCATTGAATGGTTAGAGTTGGAAGAAACCTCAAAGATCATTGAGTTCCAACCTCCCTGCCATGAGCAGGGACACTTCCCACTAGATCAGGTTGCTCAAAGCCCCACCTTGCCTTGAACGCTGCATCCACAACTTCACTGGGCAACCTGGGCCAATGCTTCACTACACTCACATTAAAGAATTTATATCTAATCTAATCTAATCTAATCTAATCTAATCTAATCTAATCTAATCTAATGTACATCTCCCCTTTTTCAGTTTAAAACTATTACCCCTTGTCCTATCACTACATTCCCTGATAAAGAGTCCTTCCCCATGTCTTCTGTAGGCTCCCTTCAGATACTGGAAGGCTTCCCTGGAGCCTTCTCTTCTCCAGGTAGAACAACCACAGCTCTCTTAGCCTGTTTTCATGGGAGAGGTGGTCCAGCCCTCTGATTATTTTCGTGACCCTCTGCTGGACCTATTCCAATAGATCTATATACTTTCTGTGCTGAGGACTCCAAAGTCGGACACAGTATTCCAGGTGGGGTCTCATGAGCGCAGAGTATTGGGGCTGGCCACGCTTCTTTTGATGCAGTCCAGAATGTGGTTGGCTTTTTGGGCTGCCACTGTGCACTGCCTTCTCATGCTGAGCTTCTCATCCATGAGTATTCCCAAGTCTTTCTCCTTAGGACAGTTCTCCAGCCATATCTCCACCCGAACTGTGCTTGGGATTTCCATGTCCCAGGTGCAGGATCCTGCATTTGGTTTGGTTGAATTTCATGAGGGCCCACCTCTCAAGCCTGTCCAGGTCCCCCTGGATGGCATCCCTTTCTTCCAATGTCAGCTGCACCACTCAGCTTGCTGTTGTTGGAAAACTTGCTGACGATTCACTCTATCCCACTGTCTGTATAACCAATAAAGATGTTAAACAACACTTGTTCCAATTCCAGCCCCTGAGGAACACCACTCATCACTGGCCACCACTTGGACATTGTGCCCTTGACTGCAACCCTTTGAGTGTAACCATCCAGTCAGTTCCTTATCCACTGAGTGGTCCATCCATCAAATCTATGACTTTCCAATTTTGAGACCAGGATGTTATGTGGGACAGTGTCAAATGCTTTGCATAAATCCTGGTAGACGCCGTCTGTTCCTCTCCCCTTGTCTACCAGTGCTGTGGCAATATCATAAAAGGACACCAAATCAGTCAGGCATGATTTGCCTTTCATGAAGCAATGTTGGCTGTCACTAGTGACCACCTTATTTTGCATCTGCCTTAGCAGACATTCCAGAGGGACCTCCTCCGTGATCTTGCCAAGCAGAGAGGTGAGACTAACTGGCCTGCAGTTCACCTTTTTTTTTTCCTTTTTGAAAATGGGGGTTATGTTTCCCCTTTTCCAGTCATAGGGAGCTTCACCAAATTGCCACTCAAACATAATGGACAGCAGTTTAGCAACTTCATCTGCCAGCTTCCCGAGAACCTGTGGATGGATATCATCAGGTTCCATGGATTCATGTACTTTCAGGTTCCTTAAATAGTCTCAAACCTGATCTTCTCCTACAGTAGGTGGTTGAGTAATGGTTCGTGGCCTAGCTCTGTATAAAACAATCCCTTTCTCCTAAACATTCCTCTCTCCTATTATTCTTTCACAGTCTAACACAGATGCAAGAGCTAGTACTGATGAAGAGAGAAACTTAATCCCATGGGTCTAGGTGACAGCGAACTTTTATGTGGTATCTGAGAGAGAGGTAGAGCAGGAGTGGTTAAATTGAAGCAGTAGTTAAGTAGTAGATCAG
>VZRU01009761.1:68466-104455 GCA_013398155.1 Pedionomus torquatus | reverse complement strand
GATACTAAATCAACATTCCCTTCCTCTGTCTGGTGATCTGGGGAATTCTTCATATTTGTTGCTGTAATGTATTTTGCAGATTTCTGTCTTCCCATGTGGAGAATATTTATCATGGATTAACATACTAGTAAGGGATTTTGTCTTAAATTGTATAGAACACAATTTTTATATGAATTTCTGAAGTTCTTTTTTATTACTTCTCTTTCTACCCACAGAATAAATACAGAGATTTATACAATTCAAATTCAGACCTTAAAAATCTTTCAGTTAATTGCAAAGAACATTAGGGCTGATTCTTAGCTTGTGTGGATCAGGAAAAATAACACTTCTACCCAAACCAAACCCTTTGTACCAGATATTACCAGTGTACTCACTGAGTGTTCTTGGTGAAATCAGAAGTTACTGAGGCAGAATTCAGCCCTAAAAAGGAGAAGTAAAGAGCAACTCAAGTAATTTTGAAATGTCTTCTTGCATTTCCTAGAAGTCCTTTAGATGTCACAGCAGATTCAATTGTAGCATATGTTCCCATAGTAACTCCATTTTTCTTAGTCAGTTTTGTGTCTGCATACATTTATTAACTTTTTGAGCTAAAATGTAATGGTGATGAAATAATTGCATCATTCAAGCTTATCTCAGGGAGAGAGAAAATTCAAAAGAAGGTTAAAAGAGAAAGAGAAAGAGAAAGAGAAAGAGAAAGAGAAAGAGAAAGAGAAAGAGAAAGAGAAAGAGAAAGAGAAAGAGAAAGAGAAAGAGAAAGAGAAAGAGAAAGAGAAAGAGAAAGAGAAAGAGAAAGAGAAAGAGAAAGAGAAAGAGAAAGGGGAAGAGAAAGGGGAAGAGAGAAAGGAGAAGAGGAAGGGGAAGGGGAAGGGGAGAGGGAGAGGGAGAGAAAATGGAAAAGGAAAAGAAAAGGAAAAGGAAACGGAAACGGAAACGGAAAAGGAAAAGGAAAAGGAATAGGAAAAGGAAAAGGAAAAGGAAAAGGAAAAGGAAAAGGAAAAGGAAAAGGAAAAGGAAAAGGAAAAGGAAAAGGAAAAGGAAAAGGAAAAGGCAAGTTTAGGAATGGGCAGCTTAGACAAAAAAAAAGTTGAGAGATAAGTCATTGGTTATAGAAATGTTGGGTGGGGTTAATCTACATTTTGTATGTAAGTAGTAGTTGAAAGAAGGTAGCAAGGCATACACATAGCTTTGCTTTTGGACTGTGTAGGTCCAGTAAAATTGCTTGTGCTCTTTTGCACATCTACCTTCACTTGAAGAGAGAACATGCTAGAAACTCATCCTCTTCTGTATTCTTTGGGAAACTCTCTTTTAACCAGGTAAATAGCCAAAATGGTTCAATGTCCATGAGATTGCTGCTTCCTTCTTGTCATTAATGATTTAATCATTTAGGGGATCAGGCCCTTAATCATCACTTTTGCATAGCTCCAATATGACATGTAGGTAGAGGAAAAAATGATTGATCTTTCTGCTGAGTACGTATAAAGACTAAGGTATTTTGGCAAAACTTGTTTCCAATATATATATATTTTAAAATATTTCAAATTACATTCCTAACATATGTCAAGTTAAGTCCTTTGGAGAAGAGCTCTGAATAAGAAATGCTCTTTTGGAAGGAAATCTCATTTGAAAGGGTGCTGGAGAGAGAGTCAGAAGGTTTCTTAAGGGTCTCTTCTGCCATCTCTATTACAGCTTTGTGTAACTACACCTTGCTTCATTATGCCATTGAGTCCAGATTGTCTTAAATTGCTTCTTTGATGGTAAAAGCTAGCATTGACCACCACTGTGGAAATAATTTAAAAATGTTTTTCTGTCAGCTAAATGTGACCTTTCTCCTTTGTTCTCTCTGCACTCCCCAGAATTATCCTCTGTTACCAGCCAAGACAGAGGGCAATATCAACACTGTCATCCTGGTCACTTACGCAGCCTGTTTTGCTCAGTAGTCATTGTGCCTTAGTTAACATTCATTAGCAGATAATTCTTTCCAGACCAAAGGTGGATATACTGTAATTAGAATCTTTCTCTCAATGAAGGATTCATATCCTTCAATGAGTAGATAGATATGTACACTGCTATGCTCCCTGCATAAATATGAGTATTCCTATCCTACCACAGAATTAGTTTTTGCTGGGTTATTTTGTGTGTATATGTTTTAATAATGAAGCACCCTCCATGAAATCCTTCATTTTCCTAATAATTTTATTTACTGAATTAGTCTTTGCAATCATTTGGCTGTAAAACTCCCAAACCTTTATCCTGCTGTGGATGTACCTGTCAAGGTAACGCCATGTATCATGACTGTGGAGCACGTTGCCTTAGCAAAAAAACAGTGTTTTGTGCCACATACAACAGATCATCTTCTCACCTAGCTTCTCACTAGCTGACCTGCACTAGCACTGTATAATCCAGTGAGTGTAAGAAAAATATGTCCATATTATAGCAAAACCCTCCTGTATGGCAACAACAGAACAACAATATAGTGATATGCTATAAGGTACCTTGAGTTATTTTTGTTTGTATGATCAGCACCAAGCACGTGAGGAATAGAGAGGTATTACTGAATGACATTGTTCCAGTTGTCCTTCTGAACAACTTCAAAAAGCCACTGGAGGGGTGAGTGGGAATTCAATTCTAACAAAATTGCTAGCAAAATAGATCCTTCTAGCAAGATATATTCTTCTTCCCCTAACGTATCATCCTCCAGAGACCCAGCTTCAGCAATGTTGAGTACAGTGCTAGGAAGGTCTTCACAGGTTTAATGTGTGTCAGCTTTGAAAGGCTGAAAAATTATCCTAAAACTTTGGGGAAAGCTTCTGCAAACTAATTCCCAACACTGCAATAGAACAGCAAGAAGTGGATATCCTTGAATATGAGACTTTAAAACTCTATGCTTTTGAGTATAGAATATTGCCTGAAAGCTATTTCAGTTGTTCAGCTAACAACTATATTACTGGATTTTATTGTAACCTTACATTTGATTGCCATGGAAGTCTCCACAATTTTAAGTCTTTCCAAGTCATGTCAGGTCCTAGCACTTCTGGTACAACATTTTAGACTGAGTTTGGGTAGGGGTCACTTGAGGTGTTTATATGGAAACCTAGCTAAACATACATTGTTTCCAGTAAGCAGGAAGTTCCACCCTTCCTTTCTGAATCAGAGCTATGATTAAAGTGCCCCTATTTGCAGAACCCAGCAAAGGCAGTACAGTGGAAGATATGATTAGTTGTGTGTAACAATTTTACAGTTTCATGCAGGTGACGAGAATGAGGAGGTGCACTTCCTGGACATCCATTCCTGATTAAGCCACCGTTCTTATGTGAGATTGCCGTGGTTTCAGCCAAATTTACCAAAAGCAGATTGACAGATGTCCCCCCCTCCCCTCTTTGGGAAAAAGAGAGAAGAGGAAGAAATTAAAGATACTCAAGNCTGGATTCCAGATCTGGAGTCAGGAACACTCTGATCAGGATCAAAGGCAGATGAACAGGCAGGGTCCTCCTTGGACGTTGGCCATTGAAGAAAGAGAGCTGACCTTTTGATCCCCCAGCTTTTATACAGGGCATGATGAGGATGGGACAGAATACCCCTGTTGGTCAGTTTTGGGTCACTTGTCCTGTCCGCTCCTCCTTGAAGATGGGACACCTTTACGCTTTTCCACTTCCAATCCTCCAATGGGGCAAATAATGAAATTCCCTGACCTTGGTTGTTATGGCAATAAGTATAAGCAAGGGCCTCTCTGCATACCACTCCTTGGTATAATCAGGTCTTATCACTGCAAGACAAAACAGTTCTGAACAATGTGCTGTTAATTTCAGAGTTTAGTTAATTAGAAGAAGAGGCCCAGCTAAGAAAGTAAATCTGTAAAACAGAAAATTGGTTCATTTTACCTCAAACCAGGACAGAGATCATAGGACAAAACACTTCAACCTTGCCAAATTGGTAATTTTCAGTAAAAGTTTGTGGTTATATTATTGCTTATCTGAATTAATGTCTTGGGTTTTTTTGGTTGGTTGGTTTGGTTATTTTCCCCCTGGTGTTTCTTAGTGTATGTCATTTGAGTCTATTAGCAAAGATCAGAGAGATGTGGGAGGGTCCAGAGAGGAACTCAGGCAATTTAGCCCCCATACCAGCACCAGCTTGAGGTGCACAAACTGCCCTGGCACACCACAGCACAGCTGGCATTCCAGTCAGATAAAGGATGCATCCATGCTTCTGCTGCCTTCCATAACTAGGTCTCGTGCTATTGCTTTTATCTGTTTCTGGGACTTTTTCTCAACTCTGGTCTCTATTATCCCTCTTTAGCACACAGAAGGGGCATTATGCCTCAGCACTAGGTAATTTTATTTGACCCCACTAAGCTCTAGGTGGGAAAGACATGAAACTCATTGTCAAAGTAGATGAAGGCTGCCCATCAAAACAGTGAGACACATTTAAAGAACAGTTTATGAATTAAAACAATCTATGAAAAGTTTTCAACATTGCAAATAATTTTTGAACTGTAAATTTTTACTATCCTTTTTTTATTCCAGTCAGTGAACATATACCAACATCTCTCTTCTTTCTTTTAAGCTATGTAAGAAAAAATCATGTTCTCAGTATTTACCTGACCTGGAAATAGATTTTCAATCAGTATTAAGCTCAGCTGGGCAGTCTCTCACACATCCTTTGAATCTGTATCAACTTTCTCAATAAATGCTCTCAAAAAAGATCAACTGGGAAAACAGATAGGCTTACATAGAAAAATTTAGCTGTGATACTCAGTTACTATATGTTCCCTAAGAGAACCCATAAGACACCTCAAATAGAAATTTAAATAAAATTTCATTTTATTTTTTATTTTGATAATATATATATAGGTGTGGAGACTCAATTCCTGCAGAAGAATGGACACTCTGCACCAGCTCTGAGGCCAATCTTGGGAGATAACCGAAAGCCAGAAAACAAGGAAGGTAGAGGTGAAGCATACAGGAAATAAGGAAGAAGGCCTTGAAGTGTAAGAATAGTAGTCAATTAGTGCATTAGCTTAGGTGCGTGCAAGCCACATGGACAAAGCGGAGCACCCAATCAAATAATGTGTGATTGTGTGCACGGAAGTAAAAGATTGTATAAAAGTGAGACCTGATTAATAAACTATGGCTTTTGCTTGATTCACACTGAATCATGCAGAATCCATTGTTTTTCTTCCCTCATATAGACTTTCTGCATGTTTCATGGGCAGCTCCATGGCCTTTCCACCACAGAATCCCAAAATGTATGTTTGCAAGTATCCCAGTGTTATGTCCCTGTTGTAAGCAACAAGGGAATCTTTGGTGACTGCCTTAAAAGGTAAATTGTGCCACCCTCCTGTGCATATCAGCAAAATTGCAGTGAAGTGAATTTCTCTGTAAGAAACGGAAGTACAACATTAGTTCCTTTTGTTAGAGAATAGAAACACTAAAACCATCCACTTTTAAAGTACCAGTGCTTCACTAATGGCTTACCATAGAAAGGGCTGATGCTACCAATTTGTTTTCCAGCAATTTGCTTACTCTGGTAAGAGTTCGTAAGGACTCTCAACGAAGTAGACAAGCTTTGTCTTTTAAAAGATGACTGTCGCCATCTTCCAAAGCATTCATCTTCTTTCAGGCGAAATATTACCTAGAGATTAATTTTTTTGAGGGCATCATGACCCTCTAGTGGCATTTCTTCTTCATCCATCGTGGTCCTTGCTGATAGTGTAAGAAAGAAATGAGGGAGCCAGAGAGAGTCCATCTCCTGTATGGTCATGGCCTATGGTGCTGGATCCCACACTTGATCTCACAGGGATCTCACAGCAACCCAATGCAGCGCTACAGGCTTGGGGAAGAGTTGCTGGAAAGCTGCCTGGCAGAAAAGGACCTGGGGGTGTTGGTCAACTGTCAGCTAAACATGAGCCAGCAGTGTGCCGAGGTGGCCAAGAAGGCCAGCAGCATCCTGGCCTGTATCAGGAACAGCACAGTGAGTAGGACTAGGGAAGTGATCATCCCCCTGTACTCGGTACTGGTGCAGCCCCACCTTGAGCACTGTATCCAATTTTGGCCCCTTACCACAAAAAAGGGCATTGAGGTGGTGGAGTGGGTCCAGAGAAAGGCAACAAAGTTGGCTCATGAGGAGAGGTTGAGGGACCTGGCGTTGTTCAGCCTAGAGAAGAAGAGGCTGAAGGGTGACCTTATTTCTCTCTACAACTTCATCCCTGGAGGTATTTAAAAGCTGGGTTGACATAGAGCTTAGAGACATGGTTTAGTGAAGGCTTTTTATCAAAGTTAGGTTAATGGTTGGACTAGATGACCTTAAACATCCCTTCCAATCTAGGCAATTTTACGATTTTAAGGAAACAGCAGAAATCACACCAAAAAAATATTTTTCCCCTCCAGTTACTTAGTACCACTTATTAGTGAAACTAAAATTCAGGAGGAAAGATTTTGATAACTGCTGAAGCAGCATCTCACATTTCCAGATGCTCTGCATGAAAGTGACATTCTATATCTCTTAAAATAATACAATGCATTGACAAGTGAATGAGGACAATGTTTGGTTATTTAATTAATAGAGGGTTGCATGTTATTCAGCAATAAAGCATGTGCACTCAATTCCATTGAAAGTCATATGTGCCTCAGGTAAGGATGTAGGATTTAGATTCTCCTGTCAAAACCTGGATTCTTCAAATTCATCAGCTGCCATTTCCCACAGCAGCCCAGAATGTTGAACACAATTGAAAAACACCCAAAAAAACCCACAAAACACAAATATCTCAGATAGTAGAACATGCATACTGCTGGGAAGAAAAGACTTCGATAAAGTCGAGACCTCTAGCTACTACCTTTCAAAACAGTGAGGTTCAAGGCACTCCTGCTTGTTTCCTTAGCCTCTTACAAAAGCAGCTTTATGCCTTGTAT
This sequence comes from Pedionomus torquatus, assembly GCA_013398155.1. NCBI lineage: Eukaryota > Metazoa > Chordata > Aves > Charadriiformes > Pedionomidae > Pedionomus > Pedionomus torquatus. The sequence continues at coordinate 97,550 of VZRU01009761.1, read as the reverse complement.
CTCCATTAATAATCAGGGAGCAGTTAGCAAGCTGTCCACAGGAACAAACTCCTAGTGATCAGAGCAGACTTACAGATAACTAAGAAGAAAGAAGAACAGATGATAAATTCATTTGCAATGGGAGCAATATATATTTTATGAGAGAGTGAGTACACTGAATGCACATGCAACTTTGATCATAGCTGTATCTACAGCATGTATTTCATACTTCCACACCTCTTTCTGTCTAATATGTATCTTTTGTTGGTGGTTCTTTTCTTGGCTCCTCTACTTCACTTGCATTTACTGCAGAGTTTGCTTTTAGTGAGTTTTATGTGCTGGGATTTTGAAAGTGGCTTAAGGCTATTGACTTTAAATGAGATTTGAGTAGCTAATTGACTTCTCCTTTGTACTTTACAAATTCTAGACATAGATCTTCTGTGAGTTCATTTTAGTATTTTATGATTGAATTTCCTGAAATGTTATATCCCTCTTGGAAGAAAACAAAAAAATGTCCATGCTTCTTCTTAATGTAAACCAAGGGAAATAGTTGTCCTTCCTTTAAATGTCCAAAGCTCTTGGTCTCTTATCTATTTAAGTTAAACTATATAGATGTCAAATGCATTAATTCAAGTCTCCTTGAGACCTTCATTCCAGTCTGGCAGAGGATATGAGTGATACAGTTTTTCTCTGCAGTCCCTCCTCAGTGCAGTACTGATTTAGAGCCTGTTAAAGGGCCAGGATACTAAAACTTAGTAAATATAATCTTTAGACTGCCCATTGAGCCATTTTGCTTCTAACTAGAAACTTTTATTGAATTATTTCATAGCTAACCTACACAATCCATTGCTGTCAGACTTGACAAACAACTTTGACCTCAAGTCATCCAGAGTATCTTGTCGTTAATCTCACTACTGGTTAGCTAGGAGTTAAACCCTGATACTGCCAATCTCAGAAAGCAAAAAAGCAAGAGATGTTTAGTACAAAAGAGAAGTAGATCATTCACCTAATATAACTCCACTAACAATAAAGGAAAAAGACATGTAATATATGTAAAGGTAGCAGAAATCTTCCAAAGGCATTCAGAAAGGTACAGCAAGGGACAGCAAGAGAGTATGAAAGAAGCAAACTGCAGAGTCAGCATTGATCAACTGCTGTCTCAGCAAGAGTGAATCAGCCAGATGCACATCTGAGAGAATTACCTATAGAATAGAAATTAGGAGAAACCAAAGGTTTGAAGTATGTAATGTATAAAATGCAGGGGGAGGTAGAGAGAAGTCACTGGTTACAGTTCACTCTTTTTCCAATTTATCTCTGTCTTTACTGCCTGTGTGGACTGTACTCTGGTTTCTAGCACCTCCATGACCTGCTCAGGAAGGGATGCAGATAACTGTACAGACCAGGTGTGCTGTAAACAGTTTTGAAAGTAATTTACACAGAAGGACACTTCACTGGAAATGGAAAAGAAGTAGGAATAGAAAAAGAAATCAAATGGGTTATAGCATTGGGGGGTTTGCCCATCACATTAGTGCTGTGTGACTGTCGTTAGGACAAAGACACCTCAATTAGATTAAGAATTATTTAAACTCCTCCAAAAAGGTACTAAATGGAGTTAGCAATTTTTAAGGTCACACTAGCTTTTGGAGGACTACATTTGTCTAACAAAAGAAGACTAGACTTGTAATTCTGTTAATTAAATCATATAGAGTATCCAAGATGACTTTGTGTCAGCATAACTTGTGTCAGTTTTAAGTTTCCCTTTGTTTTGCCTTCAAAAACATCTCCAGACACAGGGATGTGCAGAAATCTAGTGTACCTGAAACTGTGCCTAGTCAAGGCATTACTTCTCCTATCACCCAGCTACAGTGATAGTATCACTAACGTATGAGCTAAGTAAATATTGACACCAATACTGGCTACATTTCCCTTCCATTATTCCCTGAGTCATGTTCCTCAGTGTTATCTGTTATACAATTTGGAGTCGTGGTTGCTGCTTCTCAACTTCCCCAGGCAAAAAGTGTGACTTTTGTTGACTGAGCTTCCAAGGGAACTACTTTAGGTTGTCAGGTTTTCAAACTGCTGTGGCACAGGTTCAGGAAATCACCCTTATTCAGCAAAGCCCTGTAGCCCTTTCTGACCATGTACTCCTTTCTTGCTAAGATTTAAAGATATACATCTCCAACAGAACTCTGCAGAAATAAAGAGCCAGCCTTTGTAAGATGGAATATCACAGGTTTGGAGCTTCTGTGAATTAAGCCAAGGGATACATAGTGAACAGCATTTTACAGACTGAAAATCCTCAGGGCATTAGAAGCTCATTTAGAAAAACAAGCACAACAGCCCACCCAACATACCAGTTAAAAGTCCACTTATATCATAGAATCGTGGAATGGTTTGGGTTTGAGTAGATCTGAAAGATCATCTAGTTTCTTCTGCCTTGCCATGGGTATGGACACCCCACCAGACCAAGTTGTGCAAAGCTCCATCCCAAAGCATGGCATATATGGCATCTACTATTTGGGTCCTAATTTAATGATGACCACAGCACCTTCAAGACCAGGTTATAGTAATTTCCATGACTTCAGCTAAACAGTCAAGCTGTTCAGCTGTCATGGGAAAGACATAATGTGGGACATAGGCAAACACTAGACTAACCTCATTCTTGAATCAGAGCATGTTTAATATACAGAACCTGCAGTTTCTGCTAAGTAAAGGGAATTTATTGTGAAAAGATCAAAATCAGATACACAATGCATGTCAGATTCCACCTTAATAATAGTATTCATGTTGGGAAGAAATAGCCTGACATGAGAGAAACAACAGCAATTTTCTGCAAGTGGCTATCCCTAGTTTGTAAAGCTCAGCTTGTTCAAAATGGCACAGACAATTTAATCGCATCAGTAAGAAATTTCTGGTAAGTCATTGTATAATTAGGCAACTGTTAGTTGATATGCCAGCATTTACCAGCACAACTGCATTCACAATTTGCAACTTAATTGTTTTATTGAGTGTCAGTGCTCTCTATTTGGGAAACCACTGTGTTTCAGATAATCATAATATAAAGCATCATAGAAATCTAATAACACATATAAGCACAGTTTTTCTTCAGTATTACCATGAGCTATGAGACTAGAAGTAGCATTTCTTTATCTGTGGACATGTATTACCATTCCACAAAATGCCACTAGAAGTGATTCAGTTTGCTAAGAATATGCCCAAGAGGCTTGAACAGAGGAAACTTCCATCCTCAACACCGTCTTATCTGCCTCAGTCGCTCAAAGCATCTCTTCCTGGAGTTTCATGTCTCCTCATACCCATGTCAGTTTGGGGCACAAAAAGCATCCCACTAGCACCCTTACTAGGTCCAGTGACCCCAAACCACTGCATCTCCATACACTGGCCTGCAGCACTGCAAAGAAAATCTTGTCCTACAGACTGACAGAGTACGTAAGGCAATGGCCTGAGTCAGTCCATCAACATCTCTGAAGTAAGCCTAGCCTGCTTCCTTGTGCCAGATGTGCTGGAGGAAAGGAGCCTTAGAAAACTCACCTCCTGTGCCAAACCACATATTCTCACTTCCCAGAGATTTAAATTATACTGTCTGGCCTCTTGGATCAACAACTGTTACTGTAGGATCCTTAATGTAAGGAACAGGGAAAACATTTTTTCCTCATGACTAAAAGATGGGATTTATCTCAGGATGGGTTCTGGAGGGTGCTGTTGTGGAATGATGGAAATTGTTCCCAAAATTGCTGATTGAGTTCTTGTGCATTGGGACAGCAGAGGACAACAGTATCTTTCTGTGCTTCAAATTTGTATAGACTGGCAGGAACATAGCTACTATTCCAGAGGACCCAACAGCATTTCTCATCTGAGGACACCAAGCTTTAAAATGCATTTGAAGTTAAGAAAATCTTTCTACAGAAGTACACAATGAACTTCAGAAGCCTAATTTATTTAAGGCCAGTTAGAAGGTTGAGGGTAGGACCAAGTCCAAATCTACAGTTGCAAGTCACAGCCCCATGATTGTCTTCCCACCATCATTCTATCAAAATGAAATACGTAGTGATGTCCCCTCAGATAAAAAATGTAAATGTTTCATGAGTTTGATTCCTTCCCTTTGCCAACAGAACTATTCAGATATAAACCAACTGTGAGCAAATGTCAAACCACCTCAATAATGTGAATTGCATTTCTCTGCTTTACCTCTTGACAACCCTATTCCAAACTTTAATTTCAAATTCTAGCAGTGCATCATATGTTGCCATGTTGATTTTGAGATTGCAGGAGACAGACAGGAGGACTGTCTTAGCTTCTTTGCCAATGGAACGATTCAGATATAGACCTACTACTAAGAGCCACTTGATGTTATTTAATGGTTCTTCTGTTCAAAAGGGGTCACAAGGATCATCTTCTAGTTCCCAGGCAGGAACTGGAGCACAAGTTTTGAATACAGCAGATTCTTCTACATAATTTATGACAGTTCTCCCTCTGTGACTGATCTCAACATCCCTCAGTTCCTACAAGTGCTGACAGGCTTTCCATCTGTCCTCTGAGCCCAATGGAAGTTTTAAGATGGGGTTACAGGAGATCAGTGTTTATTAGCAGAAATTAATATTTGCCAGAGATCCTTGGTGTGGCACATAGTTCAATTGCTTAGATGACCTTATAAGACCACTTAGACCTTACAAAATCTGCCATATCTTGCTTATGCTTAGTTCAAGCTGTGATATCACTGATAAACTGGTCTTCTCTTACGGAGGAAGTCATATGTCAAGTTTGTGCATTTGTGTCAGATTCAATCTACTGCTGAAGTGCTGAAAAAATGCAGAAATTCCCACCATAGGCTAATGAACACATTTTATTTCGCTAAACCTCAGTGAAATATAAAAAGATTATTAAATTATTATAACTTAACTCCTATTAGGAATTTAAACATATAGAAAGTGTTAACTCCTTTCCCACNACAAAAAACAAAAAACTTAAGAAATAAAAAGGTATCATCTGGAAACTAATCGCCACATAGCTGCTTGTTCACTCCCCTGTACATGGGAGTACGGGATCAGAAGCCAAAATTAAGCAAATTTCATGGCTTGAGATAAAGACAGCTTAACAGGCAAAGCAAAAGCCATACACACAAGCAAAGGAAAATAAGGACTTGCTTCAATAATTCCCATTGACAGGCAGATGCTTAGCCATACCTAGGAGACTAGGGCCCTACACATAACAGATACTTGGGAAGACAAATGCTGAACATTCCCCCTGCCTCCTCCTTCCCCCCAGATTTCATTGCTAAGCATGACGTCACATGGTACTGTATCCCTTTGGTCAGCTGGGGTCAACTATCCCAATTATGTCCCCTCACACATTCTCATACACCCCCAGCCTACTCATTGGCAGGGCAGCGTGAGAGGAAGACAAGACCTTGATTCTCTGTAAACACCGCTCAGCAATAATTAAATCATCTCTGCTTTACCATCACTGTTTTCAGCAGAAATCACAAACATAGCCTCACACAAGAAATTTAACTCTTTAATTTAAAAACAGCATTTCTATTGCTGCTTTTAAAGGTACTGAAGAAACAAACATCACTTCCATATCCACTTTTTAGTTTTGGGGCTTTGGTTCTTTAAATTTCTTCCACCATATAATGAGTTTCTTCATGGCAATAAATTGTGGTTGATTCATTCAACCTAAGGCCAAATCAGAGTCTAAAGCTGTTTCATCCTTGAGTTAGTACCTAAATAATCTGATTGAATTCTAAGTTAGGAAAAATTATAATGCCCTGTACATTTCTGACCCTACCCAAACACTTCTGCTCATTATATGCTTGCTGCTTATCCAAAATCATATATTGTCAGAAAGCATTTTCGTTTAAAAACTAGAAAGTGTATTACAGACATGCTACCTTTGAGTCTGCAGGCAAGATGACTATTGGATGAATATTATTACTGGAGATTTTACATGCAATCCTCAGCCAGTAGGAGCTGCAAATTAGAATGATTAAGACACAGATTAGTGTATCTTCTTGTAGCACTCAATTACAAACAAAGTACAATATTCTTTCTGTGTTTCTGTCTGCAGAACAATATCGATGACTTGGCAAAAATTTATGCTGTAGGGAAAGGATGATTGGAAAGATAATTGGAGACAGAGCAAAATATTAATAAGATACAAATCCTTCTGTTGTTAACATATTGATACAAATTTGGTCCAGAGTCAGCTGCCACAAAAGCATGTTATCGGACTAGTAATGTTCATGGACATTGTAGTCTCCACTTTAGTTCCTAGAGGTCAACATGAACCCGCAATATGTGCTCACAGCCCAAAAAAGCCAACCACATCTTGGGTTACATCGAAAGAAGTGTGGCCAGAAGTTTGAGGGCAGTGATTCTGTCTCTCTGCTCCCCTCTTGTGACCCCACCCAGAGTACTGCATTCAGTTCCAGGCCCTCAATATAAGATGGACATGGACCTGTTGGAATGGGTCCAGCAGAGGACCACAAAGATGATCAGAGAGTTGGAGCACCTCTCCCATGAAGACAAGCTGAGAGAGCTGGGGTTGTTCTGCCTGGAGAAGAGAAGGCTCCTTTGAGACCTTATAACACCCTTCAAGTATCTGAAGGGGGCCTACAGGAGAGATGGGGAGGGATTCTTCATCAGGGAATGTAGCAATAGGATGAGGGGTAATGGTTCTAAACTGAAATAGGGGAGATTTAGATTAGATTAGGAAGAAATTCTTTAATGTGAGAGTGGTGAAGTGCTGGCCCAGGTTGCTCAGTGAAGTTGTGGCCACCCCATCCCTGGAAGTTTTCAAGGTGAGGCAGGAGGGAGCTTTGAGCAACCTGGTGTAGTGGGAGGTATCTCTGCCCATGGCAGGGAGGTTGGAACTTGATGAACTTTGAGGTTCCTTCCAACTCTAACTATGTGATGCTTTTATGATTGATTCACATCATCTGCTTCGGAAATCTGAAGAAGTTGAAAGATAGGACTGGAAACCAGCTAGAGACTGCGTGGCTAATCCAAACAGATCCAAACTGTACAGATGTTAAAGAAACATTTTTCGACTGAGTTAAATAGTGTTCCAAGTCTACGCAGCAGAACCGTTTGATATCCATCATTGTCACTTTCAGATGAGAGCTGAATGTTTGTATTTGTCTAATGAATAACCATGCAAATTTGAGAGCCAAAATGTCACATTCACATGACAACTATGCTCTGCTATGCAGCAGCAACTAAAATACACTCTCTTCTTCTGATGCATTTGTAATTCCGTTTTTCATTGCCAACTGTACACATCTCTGACACCTTTTCTGAGGATGGAGCTTCAATTGTAACATATATCTATCTGGGTAACAATATGCACAACACCAGACATTGAGGTTATTTGCTTAGCAAATGGGATTTTGGTTTGAAGAGAGAAGTCTGTTAGTATTCAGAAATACTTAAATTATGACAATCCTCCTGGCAATCTATTTTTTACTGGACCAAATGCCATCAAAAGATACTTTTGCTTCTTTTCTCAAATGTTTCCTGCAGAGTTTTTAATTGGTCTTGACAGTTCTCCTTATCTTAGTTTTTCTGCTAATGTCGGCCAGGAAGATTATTTCTAAATATGACCTTTGTGTCCATTCAGCACATACTCTGAGGATTTTCTTACGGTAATTGCATTAAAATTATATTTTCCCAACTTCTGACATTCAGTTTCTCCCTCCATTTCTTAACTAAAATTTATTTGTCACTTGTCACAAAGCACTTCATTATACTTATGACTGCAGGAATCTGCATAAATGCATTCTCAGGAATTATTTAAGTTATTTAATCACACAGACCCTCTGTCATGTAGTTGCTCACAGTAATTTAGAACTGGCTATAAGAGAAACATAATGCTAAACTATACAATATGTTTTGAATATGCTTATAATTAGGAAACATTAAGCATGTTTCTATTGGTAGCTGAACTAAAAATAAAACAAAAAACCTTTGAGATCTGCAATTGATTGACAAGTGTTCTTTCAATTGATATTTGTTTTTAGTCTTGTTGCTTTAAAATTACCGCTTTCAAAATATAATGAAAAAGATGTGCAGATTTCACCAAACCTTGCTACACAAGCTGGTAAACGTATCAGCTCAATGAAACAGCTGGACGCTCTTCAAGAAGGAAATCTGGAAGGCCCTGAATCAGGCTGTCGCAAGATTAAATGGTGGAGTAAATGGCCAGCGCAGATGAACAAGGAGCTTTTGATGAGACTGATGAAAAAAGGAGGGTGTAAACCCCTCTGGAAGAAGGGGTAGGTAACTCAGGAGGAGTACAGAGATCTCACTAGGTTATACAGAGAAAAAGTTAGGAAGGCAAAAGTCCTGCTGGAGCTCAACTTGGCCACTAACATAAGAGACAACAAGAAAAGTTTTTATAACACATGAATGAAAAAGGAGTCTGGGAGAATCTTCATCCCTTACTGGATGCGAGGGGGAACATTGCAACCAAGGATGAGGATAAGGCTGAGATACCAAATGCCTTCTTTGCTTCTGTCTTCAATAGTCAGAGCAGCTGCCCCTGGGGTGTTCAGCCTCCTGAGCTGGAAGATAAGGATGGAAATCAGAACCATGCCCCATAATCCAGGAGGAAGTAGTTAATGATTTGCTTCAGCACCTCGACATGCATAAGTTTATGGGGCTGGATGGGATTCACCCAAAAGCACTCAGGGAGCTGGTGAGAGAGCTCACCAATCCTCTCTCCGTCATTAATCAACAATCCTGGTCAACAGGGGAGGTACCAGATGACTGGAGGGTGGCTAACATGATGCTGGAAGCAGGATTCGGGAAACTACAGGCCTGTCAGCCTGACCTCAGTACCAGGGAAAATCATGGAGAGGATCATCCTGAATGAATTCTCATGGCAAGTGCAGGGCAGCCAACAGATCAGGGCCAGCCAGCATGGGTTTATGAAATGGAGGTCTTGCTTAACCAACCTGATCTCTTCCTATGACCATGTGACCCGTCTTCTGTTGCAGCATTGGACCAAGGCCAGTTGTATAAGTCCAAGTGCCAGATCCTGCGTTTCAATCACAACAACCCCAAGCAGTGCTACAGGCTTGGGTAAGAGTGGCTGGAAATCTGCCCAGCAGAAAATGACCTGAGAATGTTGGTGGACAGATGGCTTAACATGAGCCAGCAATGTGCCTAGGTGGCCAAGAGGGCCAAAAGCACCCTAATTGCTCTCTACAACTGCCTGAAAGGAGGTTGTGGAGAGGCAAATGTCGGTCTTGTCTCCCAAGTAGCAGATGACAGGGCAAGAGGAAATGGCCTCAAGTTGCACCAGGGGAGGTTCAGATTCAATACTAGGAGAATTTTTACCCTGAAAGAGTTATTAAGCATTGGAATGGGCTGCCCGGGGAAGTGGTTGAGGTGCTATCCCTGGAAGTATTTAAAAGATGGGTTGACATACTGCTTAGTGACATGGTTTACTGATGGTTTATTATCAGATTTAGGTTAATGGTTGGACTAAATGTCCTTAAAGGCCCTTTCCAACCCAGACAATTCTATGATTCTATGAAATGAAAGGAATATAAAATTTTCTGTAGAGTCTTAGCATCACACAGAGATTGATAGCTCTAACTTGAAACCAGCCAGAAACAAGACCTTGGGCTTGTTGAAAATAGATAATTTAATGAAATTTTCAGTCTGGTATTTCATACTTTCATGAAAATATCAGACAAGCTCATCAGTAGTCAAAAAAGCAAATCAGCTTTTAGGATTTTTTAGGAAAGCAGTAAAACAGGAAAGCTAATCATGCCCCACATGTATCCATGGTTCTCACACCCTTTTAGTACTGCATATACTTGGAAATGGTATAAAGTCTGATAAACTCTGGAGCAGCTCCCAAGTAAGGACTGGCTGACAGAGTAGACTAAATTTCTCCATCTTAGGCAACAGACAACTGAAGGTTGTTAGTGGTTACAAAACCATTAATAATACACAGAGGATACAGAGGGGTTGACTATTCCCTGTCTTCCAGCATCAAGTGTAATCAAAAAAGGACAGCAAAAAGGACAGGTAGCTGTGATACAGCTACGACCTGTAGCACAAATTAAAAGAGGTCTTCTTCAAGATACAGGTTCAACACCCTTCCAAAGAAAGATGTGGATGAAAGAGGTTTTCATGAATTCAAGGGGAAATAGGATGAAAAACCTGGAAGAACCATGAAAGCATTTCTAAACAGACAAACACACAAACTAGGTTAGGAAATGCCCTGCTCTGCAAGTGGTTCAAGAGCAGGGAAGTATCATACATGGTTTTTTGAAGAGAGACAATGGGACTAGATGGGATCTGTGAGCTGGACTAGTAGAACTGTTCTTATCAATGCTTCCCATGTTTTCATTTCTCTGTATGTATTTCTTCCCATGTAGCTGCACTGCATAGTTTTGGAGAGTTCAAAGAGCACCTCCCTCAAAAAAGCTACAGGCAATACTCTTTCCCAGGTTTCAAATTAAGCTGGTTTGCAAGGAGATTCCTTTGTCCCAAGATATCCTGAACACATCAGTTCTTTCATTTCCTGTATAGAATAAATACTTCATTATTATTTATGATGTTGATCTGCTAAGCACTTTGTTCTTCAGACACTGTTCCCTTCCTCTGGGGAGAGAGGGAGAATGACTGTTTTAGGAGATATAAAGCATTAAAATATTTTTCCGTACCAGGGGATGGATAGGGCTTTTTGCACAGATGAAGAGATATTACACAGGTATTACTATTATTATTATCAAATTATCTTAGATTTTACCTCAAGCACTTTTCAGAGACTCACTTCTACCATATTTTACAGGAATAACAAAACACAATTAATAGAATTTTTCAATAGTATGGCTTTTCCAGACGCAGAAGTTTGACTTAGTACAAGAATACTATGAGAGAATCTGTTGTTGATGTGAAGCGAGGGAAAATAGAGTAGATGGATGTCATTAGCTCCTATATTTCAATGTTCTTTCAGAACATTCCCAGCTTCCAGTTCCTAATGAGATATTCAATACTTAATCTGGGCTCTAAATACAGCATCAAAAGGGCAACCAGACATGTTAGACTAAATGTTGTCACTGAAGATTGTCCTGTCAGTCATAAACTCCTTTACATGCCTTTTGATCATGATACTCTGCTAACATATTCAGATTTGATCTGCCATAAAGGTTAATTAAACTCTTATTTGTTATGAAGAAGAAAGGGAATTTAAAATAGTGCCTGTGCCAGTACTGTCAGACATCAGTCTCTTGTTCAAAACTGAGTGGATAAGGCTAAAGCAGAAGAAAACACAACACAGCCCCTACCCCTTCCCCTCTGTGGACAAAAAGACCCCCTGGGTCACCACCAAAAAAAAAAAAAAAAAAAAAGGTAGGCCGGAGAAGATTAAAAACTTTGCAGGGAAAATGCGCACAAGCTAAAAAGGAAATTTCCACAGGAAACGCAGAACTCACATACACACAGCCCACCTCTAAAAAGACCCAATCCTAAACCCATCCAATGTACGTAAAAATTAGCATGGCTTACATAGAGGTCTGCTAGTCCAAATACTACTAGAGACAGGAAGACAGAGCAGTCCAGATTGCCTTGATTGCAGAGGTTCATGGTAATGTAAACTAATAAATATGTGTTTTCTTTTTCATCATCTTATGGATTTCAGCTGAAAGGAACAATAGGATCTTGTTATTTCTGAGAAGTTTGGGTGATCTGTGAAAGCACTTATGGAACACAGGAATCACATATGGAACACAGGATAAGCATGAGTTTTCCATTGTGACAGATGTGATTAAACTGCTGTATGATAGAGACCTCTGCTGAAATAAAGTTTAATGCTGTTAAATTCTACTGCCAAATGTGTGGAATCCTTTAATGTGCTGCTTTGTAGTTTTCTTTATTATTTACCTATTTACCTCTCATTATTTCTTCTCATTTTGTCAAGATGTTCGTACTTCTCACCGTGGCTCATGAATCTGTGTGATTAGTTTAATATCTTTTGGTTTATCTGTAGAGTTTGTTTAGCAGTCTGATATAAACTCCACTGATATAAAAAAAAGTTCCACCTCATCTGAAAATCTGAATAGAGAGGCAACAGAGTCCTTTGGCTCTATTACCCAAAAAGGTGATGGAAAACATGGCAGTCATCTCTGTAAAATGTCTCTAAAATTTACTCGTTCTTACTATGTAAAGTACATAATCTATTGTTTTCAGAACTTTGGATGTGGATATAGATGTACTTGCAATTTTTGCAAAAACCATTACAGAGAACTTTCCTGATACCTACACACAGTATTTGTAATTAAGATTACTTTCTTTGCACAGAATTTCTAAATGTGCTGTTTTGGGGTAAGATAGAGTTAACTTTCCTCACAGTAGCTAGTATAAGGGTATGTTTTGGATTTCTGCTGAAAACATTGATGATAATACAGAGATGTTTCTGTTATTGCTGAGCAGTGTCTACACAGATTCAAGGCTTTTCCTGCGCCACACCACCCCTCCAGCGAGTAGGCTGGGGGTGCACAAGAAGTTGGGAAGGTACACAGCTGGGACAGCTGACCTCAACTTACAAGGGAATATTCCATGCCATATGATGTGCTTAGCATATAAAGCTGAGGAGAAGAAGGAAGGGGGGGATATTTGGATTTACGGCAGTTTGTCTTCACCGGCGTATGTTACACATGATGGAGCTCTGCTTTCCTGGACATGGCTAAAACCCTACCTGTCAATGGGAAGCAGTGAATGAATTCATTGTTTTGCTTGCATGTGCAGCTTTTGCTTCACCTACCAAGCTGTCTTTATGTCAACCCATGCATTTTTTTCTCACATTTATGCTTCCAATTCTGTTCCCCATCCCACTGGGGGGAAGTGAGTGAGCAGCTACATGGTGTTCAGCTGCCAACTGGGGTTAAACCACAACACTAAGACCAATGTGACACCAGTTGTCACAGTGCCAAGATATGACAACTAAAGCTGATACAGCTTAATATCCCTTTCAGGTCAAAGTTTTCATAGAGATGGAGGAGTCTTTGATCAAGAAACTTGATGAATTGATTTCTTTGTGATACATGGACAGACAGTGAAAGCAGCGTACTAGCAATTACTGAAATGAAATTGTGAAGTTAGAGGAGACCTGATGGAAGGGAAGAGTAATCAAATCCAGGAAGTTAAAAAAGGGAGGGGGGCAGAATGGGATGAGAGAAGAGAAGAGAAAAAAAGACAGATGGTTACTTTTTTAAGAGATATCAGAAAAGAGTGGGGCAGGGAGAGAAGAAAAAAACTTAGAAAAAATAACCAACCCAAACCCAAGGGAATGAGACCCTCTATCTAGCAGTGACTCAAGTGCTGCTGGCAAGTGTAGCTAGTGGTTCTCACCAGGTGTCTCAGTCAAATGACCACACACATGTACAGAAGTCTACTGTGAGTAAGGGCACAGTTCCTCTGAGAAATGGGTAGACTTAGGGGAAATCAGTGTCCATCCAGCCAAGACAGGATACACCAGGGGACAGTCATCAAATACATTCTCAAGAGAGAGTTATAGAATCATAGAATAGTTTGGGTTGGAAGGATTCTTTAATGGTCATCTATAACCTGCAATCAGCAGGTCATCTTCAACTAGATTAGATTGCTCAGAAACCTGCCCAACCTGACTTTGAACACTTCCAGGGTTGGGGCATCTCCCACCTCTCTGGGCAAGTTCTTCCAGTGTTTCGCCATCCTCATCATAAAAAAACAAAAAAAAAAAGGGGGAGGAATTTAGATTAGACATTAGCAAGAAATTATTTAGTGTGAGTGTGGTGAGGCACTGGCCCAGATTGCCCAGAGAAGTTGTGGATGTTTCATCTCTGGAACTGTTCAAGGTCAGGCACATTGGAGCTTTGAGCAACCTGATCTGGTGGAAGGTGTCCCTACCCATGGCAGGGGGGGGTTGGAACTCAATGATCTTTAGGATCCCTTCTAACTCTAGCTATTCTGTGATTCTGTGATTCTACAATTTTCATTCACCAGTACCTCCAAGTCCTTCTTGACAGGGCTGTTGTCAGTCTATTCATCCAGCATTCTGTATTGATACTGGGAGTTGCCTTGACCCACGTGCAGGACCCTTGCACTTGGCCTGGTTAAACCTCACAAGGTTCACATGGGCCCACTTCTCCAGCCTGTCCAGTTCTCTCTACATTACATCCCATCCCTCTGGAGTGTCAACTGAATCACTCAGCTTGGTGTCAGCTTGCAAACTTACTGAAGGTGCACTCAATCCCACTGTCTATATCTTTGGTGAGGATATTGAACAGTACTGGTTCTAGTACAGACACCTGAGGGACACTACTTGTCACTGATCTCCATCTGGACACTGAGGCATTGACCAGTACCTTCTGGATGTGATCATCCAACCATTTCCTCATCCACCAAGCAGTCCATCCATCAAATTCATATCTCTCCAATTTATAAAGAAGGATGTGGGGAACTGTGTCAAAGGCCTTACAGAAGTTTAGGTAGAAGATATTCGTAGCTCTTCCCTTGTCCACTGATGTAGTCACTACACCATAGAAGGCCACTAGATTGTTCAGGCAGGACTTTTCCTTAGTGAAGCACCAGTGTGATTTCCAGTGAGACATCTAGAGTGCAGAAGAGTTTGTGAAGGACATAGACTTTACTCCCAAAAGAGCATGGAAGGTAACAATAAGAGTCATGAGGTGGTGACAATTTTATTACAGTCTAAGATGAGAGAATCTCCCTGCATAACTTAAAATAAAGGTCAGGCTTTCCTCAGCAAATACATATCAACTACACATCATTTGTCATTTCTATTCTGATAGTAAAATTAGGAAGTGGGAAAAACGAAACAAACAAACAAAAAAAAGTAATAAAAAGAGCTTCCAAAAAAGAAAATGTGAGAATAGCTTATACAGGAGACAGCTAACTATGGAAAACTTATTCAGTAAATTAACTCAACCCACATAGCTTGTATTAAAGAATATATTTACTCCATATTTTTAAGAGAAATGAAGACTGTGTTACACCTTGATTCAGTGGAACCAAGATATACATATAAGGTTAAACTTTGCTAAAATAGGGCACCATCTAGGTGTCAAGGAACTGTGGCTCTCCTCTCTCTGTGTTTAGTAAATTTGATAGCGATATGCAGGTTTCCTCCCTTCTGTGTCTCTCAGTTATCATCTGTGGGAATACCATAGTGTAGCTCTGGCATACAGAGAACTAATGAATACTTCATGAGACTCTCAGTTATTATTTAATCACAGCTCTTTTATGAGTTGATGGAATTTGTGTTGACTTGATACAAAGGGAAAATAGCACAGCACTCTCTGAAATGTAATATGAAAACAAAGCTAAAAATAAATTGAATTAATATTAAAATACGAAAAGTACAGAAAAGAAATATAAAGTGGTGGTTAAAAACTAAACACAGGCATTTGAAAGACTTTATAAAAAAGATCAAGTAAAAGCATAAGACAAAAGTGCTCATTACTGTGAGATGACACTTACATTCACATTCATGTGGAGGATCAACTCCTTCTATGAATATCGCATGAAACTATTGATTAATTTGAAAGTCATGGGTAAAATGAATTGCAAGTAAAATGAACAAGAAAAATGTAAAAATCTGGCCTAAACTGCATATTTTTTTTCTCCTAAATCTATTTTTTCTCTAGGAATATTAGCAGCAGTATGGAAACTGTGGAAACTATATATACTGAAAATTGAACTATTTTCTTTGCTTCTAAACTCAAAGTTAACAGCCCAATCAACACTATTAACTCTAAGGTTAACAGCTTCAATAATTTAGTTATTCAAATTAACTGGATCCAAGGTTTGTTCTTCCATAACATTGTTATTATAGCCAGTCTTATGTAGAACCACTCAATACTTCTAATTTCATAATATCTATGTGCCAAGCCCCAATTCACTGTGCTCATACTGAATCATTTAAACTGTTGTAATAAGGCCTGATCTAAAGCCCTTTGAAGTCAAAGAAAAGACTCCCACTGACTTCAAAGGACTTCGCATTAGGCCCAGAGTATTTTCTTTGCAAAGCTTTTGTACTTGATGATATCAAATATAGTAGGGAAAGAAGGTGCAAGGAAAATTATTGGCATTCTTAGGAGACCTTCTTCAGAGAATGTCTGTGTATGGCTGAATACTTCAGGTCAGTTGGTGGTTAACCCCAAAGTACATTTAGTTTAGTGTAGGTCCTTCTGAAATGAACAAACAAAGATATATGGCATTTCTTAGTAAAACTGACAACATGCTTACTTTGCCTCCCACCCCTGCTCTGGGTAGTATTTTTTTTACTTGATGGGTTGCTTAATGTTCTGGATTTTTTTTTTTATTTTATTTTATAGAAAACTAATTTTTAATGAGGAATTGTAAAAGAAAAAAGTGAAAAAATTCATTTCAGGAGTGTTAAATTCAAATATTTTGGAAATAAGAAAATAATTTTGTAAAGAGTGAAAAGTTTTAGAAATTCAATAAAATAGTTCCCCAAACTTTTTGCCTATTTTTTCCACAGATTTTATTTGGATTTGTGAGTAGGTTTGATCTCCCTCAAATTATATTCCTATTAGTAAGTTTTTATCAGCCATAAAAATTACTTAGCCATAAAAATTCAACTGCTGATAATTTCAGTGGAAAGCAAACTTGTGCAATTCACACTGAAGTCCTTGCCCTTATTAATCTTGTTATCTGTGATAAAAATTTTGAAATGGGTTTCTTTAGACCTGCCCAAGCTCTTACGTATCCCACCTAAATTTTATGGCTCTTGAATTTCACAGTGAGTCCACCTTTGTCTGAGACCTTTGGAATGTATGTATCTTTACCTTCCTGTCTTTTCCTTCCCTTCTTCTAAATTTATGTGCAGGATCCACATACAGCATATGCTGAAATATTTAGCAGGTTCTAGCATGGGCTCATAACCTTTGAATAGAAATCTTTCCATTGATTGTAATGGACTTTTGATGTGAATTTGACACATACAACAAAATAATTTCATATACTATCAATCTGATATTATGGATTAAGTTCCCTACTGGGGAAACTGTGAGCTAACAATTTCAGTTTCCAATTGTTAAAAGTTTTATGTATAATTTATAATGGCACCATAAGTAAAAGGCCTTTCAACCAGGAAGACCCATAGGAATGCAAAGAAGAAAGAGATGTTAAATACTTCCTAGACTTAGAAAAATAATTTGGATGTGTGCCCCTGTTTTGTCGGTTGTGGAGTCTTCTTCAGTAGTAGGCACTATTATGCAGATCAAATGGGTCAATGACCTCAGTTTACCTCCCCTCTCACAGTAAAGGCAATGTGAAGTAAAGACAAAATTTCACAACACTTATGAAATAACGCATAATTGACTGAGTCCAGTCAATTTGTTAAAAAAAGAAATCAGAGACCTGGAAAATGTTGTTTTTCAAGGAGTCAACAACCCCACACACTGCAGTTCCATGCTGGGATTAACTAGTGCCTCCTTTGTTCATGTGCTTAGCACCTTGCAAGTGTGCTGGTTGCCAACCAAAATGCTGGCACCTCAACTTGATCACTGACAGCAAGCAAACACCAAACTGTTCCTGTAGCACCTGCTGAAGCTGACAGCCTGATGGAAACCATCTCTGGTAAACATACAGGCCATTCTAGTCACCTGACTGGATTGACACTAACTGATTCATCCACCTTGGATTTGAAGATGACGAAAGTTTCAGCTCTTTTATGTACTGATGGTGTTTGCTGTCCTAAAGACTGTCAGCTGGAGGGAAATGATCACAAGCTGGAGCTGCATTTGAGACTGTGGAGGCTGATACTTGTTTCCAGTGAGCACCATAACAGTGCACTGATTCATGGAAGAGGGAAATGTCGTTAGTGACGAAGAGCTTCCGCCTTATGCTCAGGTGCATATACCATTCATCACATGTGCGCACAAACACCACCAATCAGGTATTTGTACACATTTGTAAGATTTCCCCTGGGAATAGGTCTTTATAGCTATATATAGATAGTAAATTTGTCTTGCTCCCTCTTTTGTACTGCAGCTCTAGCCTCAGACACTACTGCATGAAGGTTTAATGGACAAAGCAACATCTTAGCAGACTAAAATCAGTGCCTGCCTCCATTTATAGCTTTGTGGATCATACTGGGCAATTCACTCCATCTCCATGTTATTTGCTTTCCCTTTCTGCAGTTGGATAATGAACTGCTTTGGGATTTTTAAGCTGAAAAGTGCTGAACAACAGCACAGTGTTTTCCCCATGTCTGTCTTGTCTGAATAACATCTAGTATGTTTACAAAAGACTATCTGCCATGGAGGTTCTGGGAAACCAAAGAATGCCAAAACATCAGGTCTTTAAGAGAAGACAAGGCCTCAGAGGTGAGTAGATTTATCACTTTATTGACTACATCAAAAAATTTGACAACAGAGTCCACAAAAATAAGGCTGAACCATCAAGAACTGCCTGGTATCTCTAGAGCCATTCCCACCAACAGATGGTTTCTATTATCAGCTGAAAAAAAGGTCTATGTTTCTCCCATCCTACACCCTGTGGCTTATTGATTGTGATAATGTTCCTGGAACTAAATTTTTTTCTAATATTAAAGTTAATTTTCCATTGCTGCGATTTATTTTTTTATTTATTTCCATTAGTGCAATTAATTTTCCATTGCTGCATTTACAGTCTGCAAATCCTTGTCCCACTCCTAATGAACAAAGAACAGACCATTCTCTTGTTCTTTTATATATTTTGAAGACAGCTTTCATAACTCCTTTTTCTGCAGAATTTAGATCTTATCATGACAGTTCTTTCAGGCTCCTGAGATGTTTTTGAAGATCTCCTGTCATCCTCCGTCACATCCTGTGCCTTTTTTGAAGAGCAAAGCCCAAAACTTGAACAGCATTTAGACTGGGACATTGCTGCTACCAAGTAGAATGGAAGATTACTGAGAATGTTTCCCATATGATAACCCTTCCTGGAAGTATCAGATGTCTCCTGCCAACAGAACAAAGATGGAGAGACATCAAACAGGATGCTCTGGCTCATGAAGGAGCTATGATATCAGCATGCATGTGGTGCACTTTCACACATCTACAAGATGAGAAGGATGCTAGTTTTCTGAAAATGTATGGGAAGTTGAGTAGAAGTTGCTTCTAAAGCAGTATGAATCACTTCTTAAGATGAGTCATCCCTCAGAATGTTATAATGGGATGCATCTCAGTCAGTGCACAAACACAGGTCATCATAGATGACCCATCACAGATGTCTTCGTCCTTCCTGAAGGAAGGAACTTGTTCATTATAAGGCAGGTTCGTCACCACCTAGGTAAGCTAGACAAATCAGCAGCAGAGTGCCCAGCAACACAAACTATGATACACATTATTTCTACTGTTGTCATAGAGACTACAATGCTCCGAGAAAGTGCAAAAATCATTGTGGGAGCAGACAATGAAGCCAGTGGTTAAGACAGATCAGAGCAGGAGCTCACTTTTTTTGGGTGGCTGTTTTCAAAGATTTTGGTATCAAGTGGCAATGAAGCCTCACGCTCTTCTGCGATGGCACATGAAGATGAGACCCCATCCACAAAACCAAACTTTTCTGTGGGTGGGTATGGAGAACACAGGAAGGTTTAGTGCTGATTAAGTTTATATGGAAATGTCTTTACTTCATATACCAGATTGATCTGCATTCTGGTCTATGAAGACACTTTATGACAAAAGCATTAGCGGTTTATAAAGCTGGTAAAAATAGTGACTATTAAGTAGGAAAGGAAAAAGGCAACTGAAAATACTTTTCTGCTGTCTGCTCTCTGAAAATAACAATGATATTTTTTAAATTGAACGCTTCCTATCACATCTACTTATGTATATCATTATTTGGAAAGGGGAATGGGAGCTTAAAGCAGAGTGATAGAAGTTCCTGTCAAAATTAAGCAAGTTCAGGTACTGATAAGGAATTAATTTACTTCTGGTAATATTCAAAAGGAGGGCAGAATTCAAATGAACACACAAGTAGATGTCTCCTGACAGGGAGATATAGCACAGCCATTAGGGACACAGATCAAGAAAAAACTGTCCATTTCAAAGGAACAGAAATATTAATGCTTTCATTATGAATCAATGGTCAATCATCAGAGTTAAGCTGACCATTCCCTTTGGTAGTTTCAGCCTTTCTCACAGCCCTTGCTTGCCTAAGATTTCTATATTTTTTTTTAATAGATTTGTTTGAAACCATCATCTTAAGAGCCAGGGCTAATAAAAAATAGAAATGCCTTGGAAAAATTAATGGAAGGCATGTGCCATTGAACAAGAAAAGACTGAAGAGCTAGATGGTTGGTTTCAGCTCTGACATAGAGCTACAGAAACTTGCCTGATTTTCTCTGCAGAGATAAACAATTTACTATGGTGAAAATAGAGTGTCCTCTCATAGATTGTCTGTGTTGGAGGGGAGGGTGAAGATAGGTGTAGTTCTCCTTGGATATAAGGCCTGTTGTCTGCTTTCAGAGCTTAGCAGAGATTCATGGGCTAGTCTTAACAAGGGGGATGAGCAGCATCCTGAGCAGATCATACAGTTTCCAGGAGAAATCAAAACAACCTCATGATATGGTCATATTAACCCTGTACTTTCCTTCAGATCAAAGGCATTAAGGAGTGCTACATAAGCTGGCTTTGTACTAGATGACAATTTGGCTTTTATATTAGGCAAAAGCCTTATTTGGATGCCATTTGAAGCCTTTTTTGAGAATGTGGGTTGTTTGTGCCTGCAGGGGAAGATCACTTGAAGTTTCCAGTCCTTTTGGCAGAACAATTCCAGAACTACAACAAAGAACACCACAAAGAATCACAGAGTAGAGGTAGAATCAGTAGAATCACAGTTATTGATTTGTTAGCTCTTTTCACTTTTTTTTTTTTTTTTTTTTTTTTTCCCNATTTTTTTTTTTTTTTTTTTTTCCCCCAATTCCCAGGGTCCCTCAGCTCAAAATCAAGGAAAATACTTGTATAGCAGAGATAGCCCAGTCCACAAAATTTGAATACTAGTATGAGTATTAAAGTACTACAAAACCAAATTGTTGCTGCTGCACACTTAAGAATATAAACATTTATTCTTTCACCTATAAGGTTCTGCTTGAATCTTAAATAATATTTATCATTCTACTCTAAAAGGCAGAGTGCAGTCTAAAGAACAAATAAATATTTTGGAACAGAACTTTAACTACATATACCGTTTACTATAAATATATAAGAATATATAAATATAGAGAGAAAATTAAAGGCAATTTTACCTTCGTCATGTCTCAGTGCATTATCATAACAAATTATTTTAATGAATTAGCTAACAGTCCTCTCTTTTGCCCTCTTTTTCAGAAATTCACAGCCCACTGCAGACATTTGCTCCTGGATTTACTCTTGTGAAGGAAGTAAAAGTTTCTGCTCCCAAAGTGAATTCTCTTAGATCCGCAGAATATTTATCACGTGTTTTAGACCGCAAAGGCGTCTATCATGGTTCAGTTCCCACATCTGAATTCCCAGTAGGTATTTCCCACAGTATTGTGAAGAAACTTCCAGAAAGCATTTCTAAACTGGTGACTAAGTTCGGACAGTGTGATCCTTCCTGCTTTTCTTTCAACTTCCAGTGTTTACAACAAAAATTCTGCAAATATATGAGGGTACGCAACCACCACTAGTGGAGCCTCTGGTACAGCAGTGAGAAGCAGACCAGGAGAATACAAAGTGGCGAGTCTGAAAGCTGAAATGTTTCCAGAAGTCAGGTGAAGACATTCCCTGTGAGAGTGAACATATTCGCACACACATCAATAGTAGCCAGGCTCAAGTGTCCACCATAGATAGCACCTCTGGACTACATGGACCATTGATCTAAGTCAGTGAATCAATTCTTAGCAAGAAATCTATAGGCAAAAAATAATACCTCACCACTAAAAGGATATCTGTAAAAGATGAAGATCAAATTGGAAATGCTCTACTGGAAAAATCAGGGAATTTAGCAGAGTTCTTTTTGCTTATTGTGTGTAAAACTATATTTGAAGGCTGTGAAAGATGAAAAAAATACATTTTTGAAGGGTTTTACTATAAACAGACTATAAGTTTTCAGCCATTAGAATTAAGAAATTGGCAAATAATTAATGAAACACATTATGAAAATTTGGTGGAACATACATTAATCACAAGTAGAATCATAGAATCATAGAATCATCCAGGCCAGAAGGGACCTTCAAAGGTCATCTAGTGCAACCTCCCCGTAGTCACAGGGACACCCCCAACTAGACCAGGTTGCCCAGGGCCTCATTGAGCCTCACCTTGAATATCTCCAGGGGCCTCAAACACTTCCCTGGGCAACCTGTTCCAGTGTTCCACCACCCAGTACAGAATTTTTTCCTGATATCCAACCTAAATCTACTCTTTTCTAACTTAAATCCATTGCCCCTCGTCCTATCACAGCGGGCCTTTGTGAACAGGCCCTCCCCAGCCTTCCTGTAGGCCCCCTTTAGACATTGAAAGGCTGCTATTAAGTCTCCCCAGAGCCTCCTCTTCTCCAGGCTGAACAACCCCAGCCGCCTCAGCCTATCCTTGTAGCAGAGGTGCTCCAGCCCTTTGATCATTGTCATGGCCCTCCTCTGGACCCACTCCATCAGGTCCATATCCTTCCTATATTGAGGGCTCCAGACCTGCACACAGTACTCCAGGTGGGGTCTCACCAGAGCAGAGTAAAGCAGCAGAATCACCTCTCTGGATCTGCTGGCAACACATCTTTTGATGCAGCCCAGGATGCGACTGGCCTTCTGGGCTGCAAGTGCACCAGCCTCTTGTCCATCAGCACTCCCAAGTCCCTTTCTTCATTGCTGCTTTCTAATACCTCATCCCCCAGTCTGTATTGATAGTGATGGTTGTTCCAGCCCTGGTGTAGAACCCTGCACTTGCTCTTGTTGAACCTCATGAGGTTCATCTGGGCCCACCTCTCCATCTGATCCAGGTCCCTCTGGATGACATCCCATCCCTCCGGTGTATCAACACCACCACGCAGCTTGGTGTCATCTGCAAACTTGCTAATGGTGCATTCAATCCCCCTGTCTATATCATTGATAAAAATGTTGAACAGTACCAGTCCCAGCATGGACTCTTGAGGGACACCACTTGTGACTGCTCTCCAGCTGGACCTCAGGCCATTGACTACTACCCTCTGGATGTGACCATCCAGCCAGTTCCTTATCCACTGAACAGTCCACCCATTATTCCAAGGAACAGATCACCTTTGAAAGAACACAAACATGGATCCTTCCATCAAAAGTTTATATATACCTGTTCTCATCTTTGTTTTGGAGGTTTTAGATCACTGTTCTTTGTGTTAATCTGCTTTGTGTACTACTTTGTACTAGACCAGAACCTATTACTTGAGAAAAAGCCCTTCTGTTCAGTCCGGTCGTCCAATTTAATTTGATATAAACACTTTTAATTTGTGATGTCTGCCTTCGAGTTATGTGTGAGCAGACAAAAATGAAGTTACAAATCCTCTTTACATCTGTACATTCAGGCACTGTACAAGAAAGTTTGTATTTTTATTATATTCTGGATTTCTAGTGATAATACTTACCGTTGCATTCTCCAGATATTTCATGAACATGAATATCTGTTTGTAAGACTTCCAGATTTTATATGAAGGAACAAAATATTTAAGTTTGCTCATGTCTATTGAGCAAAAGGAGTAGATAAACCACTAAGTGTCTAGGAATGTAGGAAACTCACATGAAGATTCCTGTAATGAATTAGGTAGAGGAAAAAGCTGACACTGTTCTTCACCCTGGATGAATACACCAGGCACTAGAATCAGTGTGCCTCTTGCTGTCTAAAGTATTATTATTACTATTGGTGGCTGAAAATTAGGGTTGTTTCACTGAATGATGTTGGTAAAACAATGAAATAGGAAGTGGTTTTGGTCTTGAAAAATTACATTCATTTTGACCCAGAAGCCAGAACAGTGCTGGAAGCAATGGGCTTGGTTTGTCCTTTTAAATTTTTCAGTGAAAAAAAAGTAATAATTCTGACCAGTTCTGCGATGTACCCATGTCCTGGCAATCTCTCTTCTCACTGGACCCATCCCTCCTAGGAGGTGATCCATCCTTGTTGACATTAGCACATTCCTATGTTATTTTGTTGTGATTCTTTACATTGTGGATCACAATCTGCCAAGTTAGAAAGAACATGAGGCTGGGGAAATTGAAAGTTTCCTAGACAACAGTCAAGAAAGACCAAAACTCCTAAGGCAGTACCTGTGGTATTTTGGAAGAATGGTGATTTTAAGATATCTCTTCCCTTTGGGAGACATCCTTTCATTCTCTGAAGGGTCTTCACACCCTCCTTACTCCCAGCACTATAATCAAAATCCATTGTGCTTAACTGGAGTAATTAACTTGAATACCTTCTATGAACAATACCTCATTTATCCAATCTACTATGTACACTTTAGTATGAACTTCATTTTGTGCTCTGATCAATCCCCCCTCCCTTTTTCTTTCTTCTCCACCTCCTCTGCTCCAGTTATCAAATACATTCTTTTAAGACTGTCACTGAAGTACACATTTACTGAGCAGAAACCTCCTGTTGCAGTGGAAGAGAAGAATGAACCAAGTTGTTTGTTTGAATGTATAGCAAAGCCTCTTCATCTCTTATGCATATGTGGGTGATTCCTGTCAGTATTAATGGGCATACTGTGAGTGCATTGAAGAGTGGCAAGACCCCTATGGCCACTCAAATGCTAAGTCTGCCCTTCACAAACCAAAAACTTGTTAAACCCTGTGTCCTGAATAAATGGATTTCTAAAATAGCAAGTCAGTCCGTAGCAAGTGATGCTTAACTGAATGTGGCATGTTGTAAAGCACTGACCCCATTTTCTGGGGGTTTTGGTATCTAGTCTCTGACATTCTTTAAAAACAGTGAAGGTAAAGAAAAAAGAGAGGAGAAGAAAACACACTGAAACAACAAAGAAGACCTTCCACACATTGTTCTTCTCTGTAGACAAAAGTGATGTTAGTTTCCTGAACTGTCTTTTCAGGTGCCATTTCCTGAAAGGCACACGTATCAAGGAATTAAAGAAATTATCAAGGAATGCTTCCTATTCACTCTAGAAATTGGGAGTTAAGTACTACTTTACTCATGAATTCCAGTTGTTACAGGAATCAAGGAAACCAGACAAATAGTTTATACGTTTTATAGATTCCTTGAATGAATTGTTTAGAAATACTGGTCTCTCAGGTATCTTTTACTTTTTTTGCAACTCTTTAAAATCTTGCTTTTGAAAAAATCCTCAGAATATCAGCAGAAAAGAAATGGTGATTGAATCATTACCCTTGAGCAACAGAAATTCCTGTGAAAATAATAGGATGGGCAATCTAAGAGGCAAAATCCAGGTCCATTAAAGGTGTGGTACTCTACAGAGGATGCTGCCAACAAATGAGAGCAGATCTGATCTAGTCAAAGATGTCCCTTCTCATTGCATGCTGTTTGGACTAGATGACCAATAAACTCAAGCTATTCTATGATACTACAACTTAACAAATCTTGTCCAAATGGGAATAGAATAGAGTTTTTTACAGGTTTCTCTTTCACACATTGCAGGAATTCACTTGCAATCTGTAATCCCATACAAGAACACCAACTGGTGTCACTGAATAGCATTATCAATTCTGCAGCAATGACGAAGAAGTTGGCTCTGAACAGCTTCCACTTTGCAAAGGCTGCATATTCTAGCACATACCACGCATGCTGCATGCAAGTCATTCAGCAAGGATGCTCTGCCATGCTCTGTCTAACAAGCTGTGGGTGGGTGATTGTTGCCAAAAAGAATAATCAGCAGACAGGGACCACCAACCCTGACAGCCATCCCAAATCTCAACTGATGCAATTCCTGTTGAAGCAATGAATATACATGCTTTGGAAAAGGGTTTGTGCACAGACTGTGAAAGTTACAAAACAGTGTTCACCAAATAGTTGAGGTTAACTTTTTACAATAGTGTGTAAGGTCATTTCAATGAATATTTTGAGAGAAAAATAAAAGAGAATTATGGTATATTTTTAAATCATCCAGGTAGGCTGGGATTTACCTCCCTGAACTCCCATTAGTCTTTCTTTATAGACATCAACCCTCTAGATGGTGATTTATCCCGTCTCTTTTGAGAAACGGGATGAACCTGGTTTTAGTGCTCTTTCCACTGATTACGAAGAGGGGCCAGACTACTAGTTTATACTTACCATGCTTTTAATACAGGTAAAATTAAATTAGATGAATCCTACCCATTCTGGGTTCTAGATGCCATATCCGTTTTTTCATAATGGAAAAATAGAATCATAGAATGGTTTCAGTTGGAAGGGACCTTAGAGATCATCATAGGTGTTTAAGGCCAGACTGGATGGGTCTTTGAGCAACCTGGTCTAGTGGGAGGTGTCCCTGCCCATGGCAGGGGGGTTGGAACTCAATGATCCTTGAGGTGCCTTCCAACTCTAATATTTCTATGATTCTATGATCTAATTCCAACTCCCCTGCATGGGCAGGGACACCTCACACTAGACCAGGTTGCTCAAAGCCCATCAAAGCATCTAACCTGACCTTGGACACTTCCAGGGATAGGGCACCCACAACTTCCCGGGGCAACCCATTCCAGTGTCTCATCACCCTCATAGTAAAGAATTTCTTCCTATAATCCAATCTAAATCTACCCTCCTTTAGTTTATAACCATTGCCATTCATCCTATTGCTACACTCCATGGCAAAGAGTCCCTCCCCATCTTTCACGTAGGCCCCCTTTAAATACTGGAAGGCTGCTATAAGATCTCACTGGAGACTTCTCCAAGCTGAACAACCCCAGTTCTCTCAGCCTGCCCTCATTGGAGAGGTGCTCCAGGCTTTGATCATCTTCATGGTCTTCAATATATATTAAATACTCTTAATGCATCTAAATGTTAACTGCCTACTGCTGTAAATAATCTCTTTGGGAAAATGAAAGTACACTTTAAGCAGTAAATAAAAAAATAAATAAATCTATTACCAGATGAGACTATAAAAATATATATCCTAAACACCCAGATAAATCTCATAGGCCATGATGTATTGAGTCAACTTGGAGCCAGACTTATAACTTAAAGCGCCTTTTTAGTGGCATCCTTTGAAAAAGGTCAGCCTTTGTTTGGCAGGAGAAAGGAGACTGGCACCATCATGCAGTTAACATGGGAGCAGGATATTCTTAATTTAGAATAAATTAAATGAATTGTTAGTGGTTATGTTGGTACTAGAAAACTGGAAGGATCAAGCTATTAACATTGTATGTGATTCTCAGTATGTTACAGGAGTAGTTAGCTGTATCGAGGAAGCTTCTGTAAAGCATATAAATCAAGAAAGATTATATTTGCTTTTTTGTCGCTTACATAAGGCTGTATTATAAATTTCCTTATTTTATCGGTCATATAAGAAGTCATCTACAGTTTGATAGTGCTTTATCAATCAGCAATGCCAAAGCAGACTTGATTTCTCCTGCTTGGGCAGCTCCATCAAGAGACATACTATATCAGGCTCAACACTCTCACGATTTCTTTCATCAAAGTGCCATGGTACTAAATCAGCAGTTTCACATATCACTCACTGATGCCAGAGCATCTGATTAGTAGCCTCCTGCCCAGACTGTCAGACCATCATATGGCCACAATCAATTGCAGTTAACCCCTGAGGCCTTGGGCCTCTCGAACTGTGGCAAATGGATGTCACTCACGTACCAGAATTCGGTTGTTTCAAATATATTCATGTTACTATTGATTGCTTTTCCATGGCCATGTGGGCCACAACCCAAACGAGTGAATCAGCCAAACAT
This sequence comes from Pedionomus torquatus, assembly GCA_013398155.1. Taxonomy (NCBI): domain Eukaryota; kingdom Metazoa; phylum Chordata; class Aves; order Charadriiformes; family Pedionomidae; genus Pedionomus; species Pedionomus torquatus. The sequence goes on along the minus strand of VZRU01009761.1, from coordinate 69,695 downwards.
GTTATCAGGCACCTCATGGAGGCTTTTGTCACTTTAGGCATTATTCCCCTTACTATCAAGACGGACAATGGACCAGCATACAGAAGTACCACCTTGAAGAGCTTCTGTCAAAAATGGGACATTCAGCATGTTTTTGGCAAGCCTCATCCACCCATGGGTCAGGCTATTGCTCAATGTTCCCATGTAACTTTAAAGACGCTGTTTCAAAAACAAAAAGGGGGAGGGGAACTAGACCTGCAGGCTAGGTTATGAAAAGCAATATATGTTTTGAATTTTCTGTGCTTACCAGGTGATGAAACTATTCCACCAGCAGTCAAACATGGAGCAGGGTTAAAAGGCAATCTGAACACATTACAAAATGTTAAAGTATGGGTAAAGAATGGGTTTACAGGACAATGGGAAGGACCAAAAAACTTATTAATGTGGGGAAGGGGCTTTGCTTGTGTCTCTACAGATTCAGGAACAACATGGGTCCCTGCAAAGTGGGCAAAGCCATTTCTACAAAAGGACAGATAGTGGTGAAGCATGCAGAAAATGAGAAAGAAGGCCTTGAAGTGTAAGAAGAGTACCCAATCAGTGTATTAGCTTGGGCACATGCAAGTCGTGTGGTCAAAGGGGAGCATCCAATCAAATAATGCGTAATCGCAAGCTAAAGTAACATAATGCAAAAGCTGTGTCCTCCTAAATTCATGTGGCCGGAAAGAGGGTGGGATTAGGTGGTCACATATATAGCCATCTCTCTTTCCCTCTGCCCTTTCCTCTACTTTGATTCCTCTACTCAGACAATTTTGAACTTGCAGTAGGATATAGTACCCTCTATATGGGGAGTGTGGCTGTAAGAATGTTGGCAGAACACTTATGAAAACAAATTTCTCTTTAGTGCTTGGAATTTGGGGTTTTTATTTGCTTGTTTGAGGGCTTTTTTTTCTTTTTTAATGTGAGTTATTTGTGTTTTGTTTTGATTTTGTAAACCTCCCTGGCTCTTGGGGATTACAGTTCCTCTTATGTTTTGGTGCATGTGCAGCTCAAAATAAAAAGTTCCCTTCTAACAAGCTTAAAAGTTTTCGCTGGAAAACCATAGCTGTGCTGGACAAAGTTGTCTTTCAGAGGCAAATTGGAAACTGGCAGGTTGCTACCTATAAGCCTGACTGTTTCTATAATTTTCTCTGTAGACAGACTACTGGAAAGTCTGTGCATATATTCTATGTCTTCCTCTCTTGTAGGTTTTG
>VZRU01009761.1:45945-67771 GCA_013398155.1 Pedionomus torquatus | reverse complement strand
GCTTCTGTCAAAAATGGGACATTCAGCATGTTTTTGGCAAGCCTCATCCACCCATGGGTCAGGCTATTGCTCAATGTTCCCATGTAACTTTAAAGACGCTGTTTCAAAAACAAAAAGGGGGAGGGGAACTAGACCTGCAGGCTAGGTTATGAAAAGCAATATATGTTTTGAATTTTCTGTGCTTACCAGGTGATGAAACTATTCCACCAGCAGTCAAACATGGAGCAGGGTTAAAGGCAATCTGAACACATTACAAAATATTAAAGTATGGGTAAAGAATGGGTTTACAGGACAATGGGAAGGACCAAAAAACTTATTAATGTGGGGAAGGGGCTTTGCTTGTGTCTCTACAGATTCAGGAACAACATGGGTCCCTGCAAAGTGGGCAAAGCCATTTCTACAAAAGGACAGATAGTGGTGAAGCATGCAGAAAATGAGAAAGAAGGCCTTGAAGTGTAAGAAGAGTACCCAATCAGTGTATTAGCTTGGGCACGTGCAAGTCGTGTGGACAAAGGGGAGCACCCAATCAAATAATGCGTAATCGCAAGCTAAAGTAACATAATGCAAAAGCTGTGTCCTCCTAAATTCATGTGGCCAGAAAGAGGGTGGGATTAGGTGGTCACATATATAGCCATCTCTCTTTCCCTCTGCCCTTTCCTCTACTTTGATTCCTCTACTCAGACAATTTTGAACTTGCAGTAGGATATAGTACCCTCTATATGGGGAGTGTGGCTGTAAGAATGTTGGCAGAACACTTATGAAAACAAATTTCTCTTTAGTGCTTGGAATTTGGGGTTTTTATTTGCTTGTTTGAGGGCTTTTTTTTCTTTTTTAATGTGAGTTATTTGTGTTTTGTTTTGATTTTGTAAACCTCCCTGGCTCTTGGGGATTACAGTTCCTCTTATGCTTCGGTGCATGTGCAGCTCAAAATTAAAAGTTCCCTTCTAACAAGCTTAAAAGTTTTCGCTGGAAAACCATAGCTGTGCTGGACAAAGTTGTCTTTCAGAGGCAAATTGGAAACTGGCAGGTTGCTACCTATAAGCCTGACTGTTTCTATAATTTTCTCTGTAGACAGACTACTGGAAAGTCTGTGAATATATTCTATGTCTTCCTCTCTTGTAGGTTTTGTGGTTCCTAGTGACAGCACAAGGGGCAAGGGGCACAAGATGAAACATAGTAAGTTCCATTCAAATATGAGAAAAAACTTCTTTATGGTGAGAGTGACAGAGCCCTGGAACTGGCTACCCAGGGAAGTTATGGAGTCCCCTTCTCTGGAGATTTTTCAGACCCGCCTGGATGGAATCCTGAGTAATGTGCTCTTGGCAAACCTGCTTTAGCACGGGAGTTGAACTAGATGATCAATAGGGGTGTCTTCCAACTCTGACAATTCTGTGACAATTCAGTAAGAAAAGATGGAAAAAGGCACATGAAGGAGCATGAAAGTCAGGATTCAGTCCCCTGAATGGAGATTTTTATTGCTTGTAGAAGAGTGAAAAGGCAGTAAATTGAAAACTGAAATCTGGAGTCTTTTGAAAACTTTATCCAGTTGAAACGTGTGTGTGTTCCTCATGCACATTTGGTACAATGAGGTGTGTTCCTCATGTATTTTGTGATGCATTTTTTCCCTGGAGGCAATTTTTACTTTCTGGACATCTCAGATATTCAAAAGAGAAAGCAAATCTAATGCTCTTATCCCTGCTTCATATATGAATGACTACAAATCTCAGAATCTTGAGACTCATCTATACTGATGTCTGGAAAATCCAAGCAACCAGCCAGAAAGAAAAATCAAAACAAACTCCTCATTGCAATAAAAGCAAATATAACACAATTTTACAAAAATCAGTTCCAATAATGTGACATTTCTACGTGTGGCTGTTTATATCTTGTATAAAATTAAAAGGTAAATAAAGTATTATTTTTAATTACCCCAAAATAATAATAATTAAAAAAAAAAAAGTCTGATTGTGAAAACAAAAGTACTCAAGGGAGAAAAGTGTCAAGGTACAGTATTCTCATATGAGCTCTGTCAGCCTGCATTCCCACTTTCTGGGGCAGCAGATATTACTTATCAGGATCTCAGACAACTGGGTAACCTCTCTAGCCTCATCCAAAGCTCATCAAAGGCTATAGAATGCCCTTAGTGTCAACAATAACTTCGATCATCTTTATGAAAGCCAGTTTGATGGAGGTAGGACACCGGGGAGGAAAAGGCATAGAAGTGTTCATAGTGCCACACTGATATGAGAATTGGACTTCTCCATGCAAACCACACCCTATTGATTACCACTGGGTTCTAGAGCGATTATATTTTCCTGAAGTCTCAAAATAGTTCTGAAGAACTGTTGAGGGCAGGTGCACAGCAATGTCTTCTTTCAAGGAAATACATCAATCTTTCATCATTGAAGTCCTATAGGTAATGCACTGTAGCTTTTATATGCCATGCAACATCCAGGTTCACAAAAGAACCACACCTTCCCAGAAAACATTTCTATGTACTCATTTTCTATAAGATAATATACATACTATTACATAAGTCTTTTCTTAGGTTGGCCATTTCTTCTAGTCTTCCACATTTACTGAAGGCATTCCACAAAAAAAACATTTTACTTCCTTTTGTGATTCCGTTTTATATTATGAATTTGAGAAAGCTTGCAACCTCTTTTTGTGTGAAGCAGTAACATTGGCTGATTCTGAAGAGTAAGTGGCAGATGGACCAGTTTGGTCTTTGGTGAAGACAGAACCCTGAAAATACATATTATGGTTTTACTAGCTCTCAGTACTTGAGACAAGCCAAGGAGTCACTGATGGACTCAAACTCTATTCAGACAGTGGTTGGACTTGCAGCAAGTTTTACTGACCTGTTAAGACAAACCGTGCACTTGGAGGACTGAGGCACATGTAATTCTGTCAGATAATTTACAAAGATAGGGTAGTCAGCTTTTATTCAGTGATTGGACATAATATTACCTCTATCTTAGTTATACAATGATTCCTAACTAGTCACAGCAAATTCTTTCTTTATTGGAATCTCAGCTGATAATCTGGTCTCATGCTACTTGCTGGTTATTACTAATTTTTTCACTTACCATAGGTCAGTATCTAGGTTTTCACTCACCTTTTGCCCTGATTAAGCACTGCAAGACAAGAACAAAGGTGAGCAAGCCTCTTTTATTTTGTCTACATACATCTGACAGTTCTTCAGGGATAAGAAAGTGCTTCTTCAGACCCTCCAACATTTCTTCCAAGCTGCTGTAGTGTGCCTCCCACCCTAATGGTGGCAGAAAAACCCTACACTTCACTCCATTAACTGCAACTGAATCAGACTACATCAGGGGAAAAATAACAGGGCACATCCTGCAGTAGGATTTAAAAAAAAAAAAAAAAAAAAACAACCAGAAAAACACAAAGTGAGAGATACCATTGTAAGGGAAAAGACTGCAACTGTTTAATTTAGAGATTAATTTGGAAGTTACATAAAAGACTCATCTAAATCTATAAATGGTAAAATCAAGAGACCTTACTGCTTGTATCCCCCAAACCAGAAGAAATGCCAGAAAATTGTCAGGCAGTATATTTCACATAGACAAAGGGCGGGAGGTCTGGTAGTTGTCTTCTGTTTATTTTAAGCACAATTCTTTCCTAACTCTTGGAATTCATTGTCAGAAGACTTGGTATTTTTAGCAAGATCTAACAACAAAACAGAGTAGTTATCTTTGTAGATGCCTCCTAAGCAATTATCGTAGACAGGGAATGAAATGAATGTGTTCATGTAACCGACTTACAGGTATAAGATTAACTATGTAAATACAGATTTTTTTAAGACCCAAGTAAAATTTTGGGCAATATTTTTGAATATTCACTTTCTTCTGGTAGCATGTTATAAAATTCCCCTGGCACGGTCAGCTTCTGAGTCAGCCAAAGCTAGTCATGCATCTCCTACACTCATCCTGTGGTTATATTATACAATCTGACAATTAAAACTAAACTGGTACCAAATCAATCACCTGATCCTAATACATAATATTGTTTAAAAAATGAAAATCAAAACAAAACACTGTCTCTGATTACAAATAGCAGTCACAAATTTCAAGCCCTGCAACAATAAATCAAATGTATCATCCTAAATTTCATGGGTCCAGTAAAGAACTCTTCTTCTTCTGTTTTTTAAGGGGAGAAAAAAGGCAGTTCGGCATAAGCAACTCAGGATTCGGGGTTTGTTTAGATACAGCTATGGTGAATACAGTTGTCACTAGCTAACGTTAGTAACATTTTCATTCCTCCTACATTATAAGTTTATGCATCTGCCAGATCAATTGATCTATTGCAGCAGTGACAGGAGCAGCACTGAATTGCCTCATTATGATCAAAATATTCTGAGTGCTTAAAATTTACCAAATTTGACACTAAGCACAAGCTCCTAAAAGCTCTTAAAAGGTTAAGGGAGAATCTCTGCTAAACTGGAGTTCATTCACATCAGTAATAGCAGTGTAATACTGCTACTGTAACCCCAGGGGTTAGACACAGCATTCATATGTAAGTTTAAATTGAAGATAAATTTGAAATGTATTAAATTGGGTGAAATAAAAAGGCAATGTGGAAAAGAAATCCTTGTCCTCTTGGACAGGTAGTAATCATACTGCCTTAATGCCTGTGCAACAGCTACGTGACATGATGAAACAAATTCATCAAAAAAGTTAGTTTAGAGGGGACTTCTGGAGTTTACTTAACATGACATGATAGAAATCTCAGGTCAGAATGTTATACAGATTAAAAATCATATTTTTTATTTCTTACAGTTGGTTTTCATCCAATGATTTTAAAAACATCATCTTCTATTTATTCCTCCATCTTAGTTTTGATTGAGTTTCTACTTTCTTTTCCATCTCCTGCTCTTTAAAGGCAATAAAAAAACCAAACAATCCCTTGAAAATATTGTGATTTAAAAGCACATTTGTGAAGTTAGTGACAAGCAGAAGCCAAAACGGTTGCCACAGAGAGGAATAGTGGCAAGAGAACAGTCAAAGAAGAACAAACCCAGTGGAAAATAAGATAACTAAAACATACCAGCAAACAACTATTGGATCACTGAATAGGAAATAGACATTTATCTCCAATCACAGCCATAGGCAGTAAGAGCCCTCATGCAATGCCAATAGCAGGAGGCTGTAGACAGTACTTCACCCATGTCTGAAAAGTGCAGATGAGTCAGTTCTGTTACTGCTGGTGCTGATTTAATACATTTGTGTAACAGAAAACACAAATAGGAGCTTGTGTTCTTTGGATTTAACAGGTCTCCTCTTGAAAATGATATCATGTGATTGGATAAAAAGGAATGACACCAATCACCCCTGTGAACATGTAGTTACAAAATGAGAGAGATGGGAGCAATTGAAATTTAAAAGATTGGGGTGCGGCTGTGGGGAGGGACGGAGGGACAAGAAAGAGAAGTAGATCACCAAAATAAGGAGAGACATGAGAACAAACAATGCTCATTTTCCCTGACTGAACAACACTCCAGATGGTCAGGACTTTCTTTCCATCCATACTGAACAGATGAAGCCTTCTGAGGAATTTCTTAAACTTATATTAGAAATCAATAAATGCACAAGTGTAGTGTCCTCAGCCGAATGAAAATAATTTCAGGAGAAGCAGACTCTGGGAGAATTTTCTTCTGTCAAGCTGTAAAAACTCAAGAGCTGCCTGGCAGATCTACAACACCCAGCACAAACACTTGTTTCTGTGAGAGGGGCTGTCATCTTACATGTAAGAATTCACAAACCAGCAGATACAATTTGAACATTAATAATATCTATCCTCATCTGTAGGGTAGAACATGTTAAATTCCTCAAGGTCTGAGTGTTTGGAAGACTTTCAAAGTCTTTACAATTTGATGCTCCCTTAGAAGTGGCACTGCAGCTTGGGTTCTTTGCCTCCTTAATAAAGTGGCCATTTTTCTTCTAGCCCCTGCTAAGGCTGCTGGCCTTTAAGCTTCATGAGAAGCATAATCTAATTGTGCATGTTGCACAGAAACATCCATTTCATCAGATGGTATAAGCTTACTTGCTACTGTCTGGAGTTCCTAGTTCCTCCTCTGTAGAGCAGTTGCAGGTTTCCCTTCATAATATTCTTTGGTTTCCTTTCTGTGTTTTTATTGTCACCTTTGATGGGTTTAGATATTGATGGCATTCAATTAAGATCAGTGGCAGTTTCAGCACTACTTTGAACTGCAGAAGTCACACACCTAATTTGCAAGCCTCAATTAACCATTTCCACAAGCATTTTTCCATGCCACTATTCATTTTTGCTGAACCTCAATAAATTTGGCATTATCCTTTTTGAGATCAGTACTTAGAACTGAACATAGCTTTTGAAGTAAGGCTGAGCTACTAACACAAAGTACAGCATTTGTAATTATTTCTATAACAGTCTATCCCTTTGGCATCCTCCTATTTCTTTGCATTCTCTTATCAGAGCTGCAAAAGACTCTATAGATCTGCCAAAAAATGTTTCATTAAATTGTTTTAAGATCTTATTTGTCTAAATTTACTTCATAGCCTAAAGAAAAATCTTTATGATTCTGAATTGTTAAAAGTCCCCTAGACAGCAGCCATATATAATATTGCTGCAACATTCATTCAGAAGATGGTCAATAAGGTTGTACAAGCTAACCACAATGTTTTGAAATACTATCCCTTGCTCCATATGACTAGTGTAGAGGCTGCCAAAGGAGAACAGAGTGTAGGAGGAGTGTCTTCAAAAACTGATAGCTTTGGACAGAAAAAAAAAGCCATAAAACCCAGTGGGAAGTTCTTTACAAATAAAAGATTTTTCATGCCTAATGCAGGCTTCCAAAAGACTTGCAAAACTAACATACTGCTGGAAAGGCAGGATTTCAGTCCTTAGATTCCTTCCACTTTCAGGAGGGCTGTGTAAAGGTCAGGTAATTTTCAAAAATTAAGCCTAACTTACGTCTTCTAAAGTGTCTATACACAAAAATGCTGCTTCTGAAAAGATAAGAAAGTCTTCTTTGCCAAGAACTTGAAAGATATTACTGTTCAGTGGCTACAATTCAACATCAAGGACCATCTCTGTTTTGCATGAGTGTGAATGCTTGTCTCATGTCACTGGAGTACTTTGTGACATACAGACAGGGACTGAGTATTCAATTTATTAGCTTTCCTCAGGAATGAGAATTCTTCAAGTATAGCTTCCAATTTGTTTCATTTTCTGTTGGTTCATGTTTGAGTTATGTGATACACAAATTTCTGTACACATGGCTAGCTTTAGAGAAGCCCAGTCCTTTGCCCAGCCCTCCTGAGATTTAGTCTTGTGTGCACGCTTCATTTTCCTGGAAGTCTGAATTTTCTTTTGTTTGATATGTACTGTAGGGTGGTGGCAAACCCACTCAATCCAGCATGAGGTTAGAAACTCTTGCTATCATAGTGCCAAGAGATAATTAACTCAGCAATGCTAACACACATGCTTGGCATTCAATTATCAGACTGAATGGTGGGTGGGAACAGAATGTGACAAGATTACCACCACAACCATCTACTGACCCAGCTGTCTGCTCTGTCCCAGCTGCCCACACATCCTCTCTTCCTCTGAAGCCATGGCACCAGTTTGCTCAGACACCAATGAGCAAAGATGAAAAACCTGGGTGCCAGGAAGAACTTTCTTTACATTGAAGGTGACAGAGCCCCAGAACAAGGTGCCCAGGGAGGTTGAGGAGTCTGCTTCTCTGGAGACCTTCAAGACCTGCCTGGATGCAGTCCTGAGTAACATGCTCTAGGCAATCGTGTTTTAGCAGGGAAGTTGAACTAAATGATCTCTAGAGATCCCTTCCAACTTTGACAATTCCATGATTCCTTGAACTGTGCTTCTTCCTCTTCCGAGGCCCCTTTTCTTCCCCTGGCTCTCCAACAGCTGTTGTCCAGCTCTCCTCTTCTCTCTGTGTTGATGAACAGAACCCTGCAGGCTTGCTTCCTGCTACATAAGAAAAAAAAAAAAAAAAGAATCTCAGAAAGGTGCACATGCTGTGAAAGTCTCTAACAATAAAATGAAAGCCAACTGAATAGACCAGCAGAACTGATATTTAAATACCTGTGACTCAAAATCTCTGCTGGAAAGCCACTGTTTTTTTTCTTTGGTGCATTTGGTCAAGGAAGGCTAAAGGGAGTTGTCTAATCAGAAGATAAAACACAGGGGGTCTAAATGGCTTGCAAATATTTCATTATTGACAATGTAAAATGCTCTGTGCCTCAGATGTGGCTGGAATATACCTGCTTGAAAGCAATGCCTGTGGGGTGTAGGGACTCTGCCACAAATCTTTCCTCCAAGGTGATTCCTTTTAGCCCTCAATCATGATGTTAAGAATCCTGAGAGGCCTTTCACTGTAATTGCTATGAATTATTTTTCATTCATCTCTACCATCTCTTGCCCTGAGAAAATGGTGGCCCATCACTTGGTGGAAAGTTCAGATGACAGTGTAGAGACAGCCTCAATGATATAACAGTTACATGAATTACTAATTAATGCACAGTTTTGCCTATGTAGAGGACATTTTGTGAAGTAGGAAGGAAGAAGACAATTCCTAAAAACTACCACAACTAAACAAAAACATCCACACCATTAAAAAAAAATCAAATTACTCCAACATATCTCCTTAGGTTAAAGATAATTTAGAGGGATGATTTATAAATAAAGATATTTAGAGGGATGGAGTACCTCTTCTATGAGGACAGGCTGAGGAAGCTGGGGCTGTTCAGCCTGGAAAAGAGAAGGCTCCAGGGAGACCTTATAGCAGCCTTCCGGTATCTGAAGGGAGCCTACAGGAGAGCAGGAGAGGAACTTCTTGTCAGGAGTTGTAGTGATAGGACAAGGGGCAATGGTTTTAAACTAGAAGAGTGTAGATTTAGATTAGATATCAGGAAGAAATTCTTTCCTGTGAGGGTGCTGAGGCACTGGAACAGGTTTCCCAGAGAAGTTGTGGGTGTGAACACTCCCTGGGAGTCTTCAAGGCCAGGCTGGCTGGGGCTTTGAGCAACCTGGTCTAGTGGGAGGTGTCCCTGCCCATGGCAGGGGGGGTTGGAACTCAATGATTTTTAAGGTCCCTTCCAACTCTAACCCTTCTATGAATGTTCTATGATGTATTTCATATTATTAATATTGGGACTGTAGCAGGTTTCATTAACTCTTCTGAGTACGCTAGATTTCCTAAACAGCCATTATTGTTATATGCTAAATTTTCTAATACATTGCAATTTAATAGTCTCACAAGGGAAGAGAGGGGGCTCTTTCATCTTTGGAGGAAAGTAGTACCAGTAAACCACATTGGAACTCATATTATGAATCTCAAAAAACTGTAATTGTTTAAAAACATCTTACAGCATACTTTCCCTGACTCGGAAGCAGCAGCAAATCAAGTATGTTACTATCTATATGAAAAAAAATAGCTAATCAAATGCTTCTGAAAAAGCTATGTGAAAAAAAGATTTAAAAAAAAACTTAGCAGTCCCAGCATTTCTAATGGTAACTTATTGTATGAACCTGAAATGGCATTGAAACATTTTGAAAAACCACTTCGAAAAACCACTTCTAAATGCTGTGTCAGAGATATTAGCAGGGAGCCCATTTGGAAAGCCAGTGGGAAGTTCTAATTTTTGGAGTTGGTGTGCGCCCAGAGTTCTTACCCACTTTAACTTGGACAAAGAAATGATGTTTGCAGTTTAACACTTTCACACCTGAAGTCCAATATCCCAAATTTAATCAACCAAACCAGGGCTTCTTTAGTCTTAAAAATTATACTATAAAGGGGTACCTCAAATGGCTAAGCTATGGGAAAGCAATCTGGACTCAGAAGGGGAGAAAGACAGCTGCATTTCAGGATGCAAGTGGTGGTGTTGTGATTGGGCAAATGTGTGATATTGCATGAGCCAAAGCCAAAACCAATTTCATAAGAAAAGGGTTAAATCTGGGACAAAGTCAAGAGGCCCAGTTGCAGAACTGATGACAGTGTAGACTGGGTTCTGAACTTATTACACAACAGAAATGGAAGTGGGTTCTAATACCTAACTGTTTACTAGAAATAAATTATACATTTAAGGTTAATATTTAATCTTGGAATGTTAATATTTAATCTTAGAATACATCCTTGGCTACAGAAGCAATGATTGCTAGGAAACTCTGAGCCTAATTTTAATCAATATTTTTAAAAAAAAAAGTATTGTAAGAACTGTAAGAAATTTATAATATCTCAAAGAAACTGACCTATCCCTATGAATGTATCTTTGTATACTTTAACACTATAGAATTAATATTTAGTTCTCATAGAAGGAAGTGAGGTAACTTCGAAGTGAAAAGGGAAGAATTAAAATGCAAAAATGGAAATCACTCAGATGCATTATGAAAAACATGTTCATTGCACATTAAGGTGGCCAATCTTGTTAGCAGCATCAGTGTGGGCAAGGTTTGGAACAACTGCAAATCTATTACAGTGCTGTTACCTGGAAGGCTGAGGCAAAATAGAAGTGAAAAAAAAAAAGACTGTAATAGTAAATCCACCATCACATTCTTTGTAGTGCCCCTTCTTTATATAACAACCAGACAAAAACAAACTCCACAATAGTTTTCTTTGTAGTAATATTTGTTTTGGAGTGGGATCAGCAGTATTCTCTAATCCTCAATTTTATTAGTAGTCCACAGAAAAATATCAGAGTGACAATTATAAAGTACTGAAACCCACTACATCAGCAGAAAGTATGTCAACATGCAAAGCAACAATTTTTTCCCTAAAGCGACACTGCTTGGTGGAGCAGACGTTTCCTATTCAGGTAGCCTCTTAGAGAAGCGGACAGTATTTGGAATAATTCCTAAATATCAAAGACTGCAAAGTAGGCAGAAGTTAAAGAAGACAGCCAAAATACTTCTCTCTCTTTAACCCTGAGAGAGTTCATTGTAAAATGCCCGGGGAGATTCTCTCCATCTTGATTATTTTGAATAATACTTTGTTCCACCAAGTCTACCCATTGAAATGAAACTGGAAATACTAAGAATCTCTATCAACACTGCTAGGCTAAGGGGAATAAATATGAGAAGAAAGAATGTAAGCCATGTTATAAACTTTTAAATAATAAAAAAAAAAAAAAACACAAACAAACAAGAAATGAACAGACCTAAGACAAATATATTATAGAGTAAAATAAAATTAAAATCTTTCTTCTCATTTTCCTTTTCTCTGTTTCCTGTATTAACAGCAGTGGGCTGTTTTCCGTTCAGAAATAACTCTTTATAATAAGGTATGTATTAATGTCCAGGCCCAATTAGGCAACTGTTTTTTCCTACATCGTTTGGTTTTATATAGATTGCTATGGTTTTTCATTCTTCCTATGAAACAGCACTCCATTGTCCATCACCTTCTACACAGTTTGCCCTGTTCTGCCTACCCAGCGTGTAGAAGGAATAATGTGAGTAGTACGGGCCATAAACCTGCTTTCACTGCAGACCTCCTAACATGCTAGTGTGTACATCTGACAAAACAGAAAGATGTAGTTTTAATTATTTGGAGAAATTTGGACATGTTGAATATTAAAATATTTGCTCAGAGCTATAAAAAATACTTTAATGTTTAAGTATTTGTATATAAAACTCAGAGGTTCCAAACAAGTATTAGAGATCAACAGCTTCAGGCACTATACTATGCAGCCAAAACATGAACTGAAACACCCTAGGAGGATAACAAGCAACAGATGGATGGAATAGGAAAAGAAAGAAAAACAAAGAAAAAGAAAATAAAAACATATGGAAGAATAACTAGAAGGCTAGTGCACCATGTACCTCAGTCTTATAATTTTGTTGAACTGTCCCTACCAAAGTAGCACAGAGAGGAAGGTGTGGAGTAAATTTGTGGCATTTGTGAGTCTGACCCACAAATTACAGTTAAATGAGAGAAACAGTTCAGAGCACAGGACAGGCAGAAGCAGATGTTTCAAACACAACAGCAGAAGAGATTAAACCTTTTAATGGAGAGGAAGCAAAAATAGCAGAACAGGTGATTTTTCCTTGTAATTCTCATCTCTGGCACTTCCAGAATAAAATTATTTCATCCTGCACAAACTCAACCAGCTATCAGGAGAGCATGGGCTTAGGATGTGAAGAGACCAGTGGCAGAAATGTATAGGACAACATGGTCTGATTCTCTAAAAGGCTGGAAGAAAATCTAGAGCACGCTTAGGTGTTGTTTTAGCTGAGTGCTAAGAGCTGCTCTCTGAGAAGCTCAGACAAGAGCCCCAGGTTAAGTTTTAGAAACACCAGTGGGCAGGAAAATCAAGACTGTAGTGAGAAACGCAGCCAGGCATGGGGCAGTTTAGAACAAAATGAGAATAATAGGGGATCAATACTAAAGAGGAAGGTTTTGAAAGAACAGAGAAGTGAATATGCCCCTAGGCATCTATAATGCTGAGGGCAAAAGAAGACAAAAAAGCTGTGGGAGATCAGCTTCTACAGAAGTAACAAAAGGCAGCAGCTAGAATGACAGAAAAGAGGAGTTATGAAGAGAGAAAGAAATTCTTTAAGATAATGAATTCAGGCTTGGCATATAGATGTCATTGCTGAATGCCATGTTACCAATAAAGGCCACAGATGGACATCTTTTAAAATTTATTTAGTTTTGTCAAATTGAAACTAACATTAAAAAGCCAAAGCACTATATCTTTCTTTCCCTGTACTATATGTTTCTTAGCCTCTCAACACTCATAAGGCCACACCTAGGATATGGCATCCAGTTCTAGGTTCCCCAACAAAAAAGAAACAAAGAGCTTCTGGAGACAGACCAGCAAAGGGCCACAAAAATGAATAAAGGACTGGAACATCTCTCATAAGGAAAACCTGAAAGAGATGGGACTGTTCAGACTGTAGAAGAGAATTTTCAGAGCAACTTCATCAGCATGTACAAATATCTGATAGGAGGGTGCAAAGAAGATAGAGCCAGCCTCTTTTCAGTGGTGTCCAGTGACAGGACAAGAGGCAATCAGCACAGTCTGAAACATCCTCTGAACATAGACTTTTCACTATGAGAGTGACAGCACTGGCACAGGTATCCCAGAAAGATTACCTGCCTCCCTCTTAGCAGAGGGAGACAGTCATTTTGTTTGCAGATATTCATATCTGGACATGGTCCTGGACAGTCTGTTCTAGGTGGTCCTGCTTGAGCAGTGGGACTGGACCAAGTGGCCTCCAGACATGCCTTCCAGTCTTGACTGTTCCCTGATTCTGTTTTGCAGTAATAAATAAACCAATGGATCAGTTAATAAATTTTCAGTTTCAAGAAAAAGCAGTAATGTTCTTAGAAACTGTCCTTCTTTGTCACTTTAAGAATAACGCTACTTGACACAGGTTGCCTTTAAACTCAGTACAAAAAAAAAGAGACAAAGAAACATGTTCAAAACAGATGAAAGAGTTTATGCCAATAACTATACTCATGGCTCACTGCAATTTTTAGTTTGTATACTTTTTCATACGACAACTATGCTTTTTTGGTTTCACTCTGTGGTGCAAAAAAAAAAAATAATTTTTTTTTAAGAATTAAGAGTTGATTGGCACATACTTTAAGGTATGTTATCAATATGAGCAGCATGTCTTATAGATGTTTATGAAAATGTCATTGGGAAACTTTATACACATTTATAAGTAACCCATTGACTTCTTAGAACTTAAAAATCATTAAACATATATGAGTAATTATTAATTTTAAGCAAGGTATCTCTATACACATCCTTAATACTGTGCATCATTATCTTCTCATATAAATAGCTGCAAGGATAATGTAGCAATATATGTACTAAAGGAAGATAACTTTGGCAGTTTTGAGAATATCAGAGTAGATCTGCTACAGTGTGATTCAGAAACCCAAATGTATTATGGTATCAAAAGATACAGATTTCCAGATGAGGAAACCATGCCTGGAAATCCTGATCGAGATTTCTAGAACAGCCTAGAGGTGATAGTCAGTTCCATTACAGACCCTAAATTTAGAAGTTGTAACTATGTCTCTCTAGCACCTGCATAGGGAGTCAGGGCTTGAATAGCCATGGACAGTAAGTGCTCGAACCAATCATCACATTGGAGTGGAGTCCTAGGTACCTAACTCCCTGAATTTTCCTTCGGCTCCTGTATGCATTGTCTTTCCTGAAAAACATAGTTAGATTTTTCAAATGTATGCATAAGCTACATAGTTCCCAAGTTGGGACTGAATGCAGCTTTCCCAACTGTTGCCATAGAGTTGGCTTTTTGTACTGTTTGCAACTCCTGAAACAGCAATACGATTACCTCCTAATGTTGCCTTTTTGAACTACTCTATCTCAGGCTGAACAGAGAGCTATGGGTGCAACTCAGGGAAAAAAGGAGAATTTATGGCCTTTAGAAGAAGAGGCAGGCCACTCATGAGGCCTACAAGGATGCTATGAGGCTATGTAGGGAGAAAATTAGAAGGGCAAAGCCCAACTAGGACTTAATCTAGCTCCTACTTTTAATGACAGTAAAAAAAATTCTATAAACATATTAGCAATGAAAGGAGGACTAAGGATGATTTCCATCCTTTATTAGATGGGGATGGAAACATAGTGACAAAGGATGAGAAAAGACTGAGGTACTTAATGACAACTTTGCCTCAGTCTTTAGTAGGATGATTGGTTATTCCTGAGTACCCAGCCACATGAGCTGGAAGTCAGGAGCAGGGAGCAGAATGAAGCCCCATAATGTGCAAGGAAATAGTGAGAGATCTGCTACAGCACTAAGAACACACAAGTCTATGGGATCAGATGGGATCCACCTGATGGTAGTGGATCAACAAGCCACTTTCCACCATTTATCAACAGTCCTAGCTAACCAAGGAGGTCAGTTTACTGGAGGTTAGCAAATGTAATGCCCATCTACAAGATGGCCCAGAGGAGAAACCAGGGAGCTACAGGCCTGTCAGTCTGACCTCCATACCTGGGAAAGCTATGGAGTAGATAATCTTCAGTGCCATCACTTGGCATACGCAAGATGACCAGGTGATCACGCTCAGTCAGCATGGGTTTATGAAAGACAGTTCTTGTTTGACTAACCTGATCTCCTTCAATGACATGATGACCCACTTAATGGATGAGGAAAAGGCTGTGGAAGTTGTTTACATGTTTGTACTTTAGTAAAGCCTTTGGCATTTCCCACAGCATTGCCCTGGAAAAAGTGGCTGCTCACATCTTGGACAGAAGTATTCAGCACTACATAAAAAATTGGCTGGAAGGCTGAGCCCAAACAGTGATGGTGAATGGAGTTAAATCCAGTTGGTGGCCGGTCACAAGTGGAGTTCCCCAGGGCTCAGTACTGGGGACGGTTCTCTTTAATATCTTTATCAATGATCTGGATGAAACAATCGAGTTCACCCTCAGTAATTTGTAGACGACACCAAGTTGTGGGGATTATCAATCTGGTAGAGGACAGAAAGGCTTTGGAGAGGGATCTGAACAGGCTGAATCAATGGGCTGAGGCCAATGGGATGAGATTCAACAATGGCAAGGGCCTGGTCCTTCACTTAGGTCACAATAACCCCATGCAGCAATACAATCTTGGAGAGAAGTGGCTGGAGATATGTCTGGCAGAAAAGGACCTGGGACTGTTTGTCAACTGTCGGCTAAACATGAGCCAGCAGTGTATCCACATGTCCAAGAAAGCTAAGAGTATTTTGGCCTTTATCAGGAACCATGATCATCCTCCTGTACTCAGTGCTGGTGAGGCCTCACCTTGAGTATCGTGTCCAGTTTTGGGCCCCTTACCACAAAAAAAGAAATTGAGGGGCTGAAGCACATCCAGAGAAGGGCAACAAAGCTGGTGAGGGGTCTGGAGAACTAGTCTTATGAGGAGTGGCTAAGGGAGCTGGGGTTGTTTAGCTTGGAAAAAAAGGATGCTGAGGTCTTATTGCTCTCTATACGTCCCGGAAAGGAGGTTGTGGACAGGCAGGGGTCACTCAAAGAGGATAAGAGGAAATGGTGTCAAGTTGCGCCAGAGGATGTTTAGATTGGATATTAGGAAAAATTTCTTCACTGAAAGGGATATCAGGTATTGGAACAGATTGCCCAGAGAAGCATTTGAGTCACCATCCTTGGAGGTAATTAAAAGAAAGGTAGATGTGGTGCTTAGAGACAGTTTAGCAGCAGTTTTTGTTGGTGTTAGGCTGATGGTTGAACTAGGTGATCTGAAGGTCCCTTCCATCCTAGATGATTCTATGATTCTATTATTCTATCTAGAATTGAAATTTTATCCAACATCATTAATAATATCATTCATCTCAGGAGTTCCATACTACAAGAATTTTCATAGTTTACCAGTAAGCTGGGTGTGGCAATAATTCAACCTTTCCTTTATTTTGATATACTCTTCTTATTTCATGCAAGAGATTTAAAAGAAGTGTTTCTAACTGGAAAGGTGAACCCCTAAACTCTTTTCCAGACCAAACCAAACACACCATCACTGAAAAATGAAATGTAGCCAGGAAGGAACAACAGTCTGTTACACTTAAGGACAAAAGGAAAATATCATGGTAGGTCTTTCTCAAACATCTGCTTGTTCTTAAAAAAATATACATGTTAATGTAGGATGACAGCACTGATGACTACTAGGATTTTAAATTGTGCTTCTTTGTACTTCAAAATATTTGTAAAATGGAAAAGTATTTAACTTTTCTCTTTGGTGAATCTGTATCTTACTATAACCTTTGGAAGCAATACAGTTGTGATTTATTCTGTGAACATGAATGGTAGTGACAAAATAAAGGAATCCTTAGGTTTGAACTGATTGATACAGTATGAGCTTTAAGAGGATGTGAATTTTAACGTATGCAGTTAAAACCTACAACAGCTCTGTTCTCTCAGAT
Organism: Pedionomus torquatus; assembly: GCA_013398155.1. NCBI lineage: Eukaryota > Metazoa > Chordata > Aves > Charadriiformes > Pedionomidae > Pedionomus > Pedionomus torquatus. The sequence goes on along the minus strand of VZRU01009761.1, from coordinate 50,859 downwards.
CTTGATAAGAAGAATGTAATAATGCTGTTCTCTGACCTGTGGCTTGGCAGTTCAGTACCAGACCATGCGGAGCTAAACACTTCAGCTGGATGGTAGAGTATCCTTGCTTTTCCATACTCCTGCTTAAGATCCATGAAAGATAGTACAAAACTAACTAACAAGAAGTTGCTGGTATGACAGAAGAGAATGCAGTTTGCACTGAAGAGATGAAAAAGATGTGTAGAAGAGGGGAAGGTGAAAGACTGAATGAATGACAAAATGGAAGGGTGCAAAAGTTAATGCAAAGTATCTGCAGTACATCCTCATGGTAAAACTGAGCACAGGGTATTACATTAAGTAAAATGCTAATCATATTTAACATTTTTATGTTTTATGTAATCATATTATTATGATAAAGTTACTGCTTTTCTTTACCAAGTATTCTCAGCAATGGTTATTCTAGTCTGGCCCACAGGAAAGGAGAACTATAGTGAATTTTGTGATTGCATATTTACTAGGGCAGCTCTGTTAAGTGCATATAGGTAGAAGTCATCGCACATGTTAGCATTCACCACAGTGCTTACTTCCAATAAAACATTAAAATAAATCAAAAAACTATTAAAACACTGTTTTCAACAACCAGTTTCTCTCCAGGAGCAATCAAGACCCTGCAATCAAATTCCAGGGATATAGGACTTCTCTCTGTTTTCCTAACATACAGCAGGCTGTCCTATACCAACTAGACCTCTCAAGACTCATGAAGAGTAAATTGCTTCACATTTACTTGATTTTGTTTATATAGCTGTGATTTTACTGCTATGCTAATGAATGCTATATAGAGCCTCCTGAACTTTTTTGTAGTTATTTACCTAACAAATAAATGAAATTAGCCAAGGTGCCAAATGGTTAGCTAGTCATCAGTTAAATTGTGTCCATATAGCTAGGGGAGATGAGTGATGTGTACAAATTTCTATGCACAGACTCTAAATAGAATAAAACCGATCACAACATCATTTGGTATTTTATCACTTTATTCTTTACTGATGAGCAGGATAGCCAGGAGAACTCTCACAAAGTTTTGTGAAATAGGAATAGCTTCTTTGTTTTAGATGCTCAGTACAGATGGAGGTACATGGGGAATGATACAAGTACATATATACTCATATACATATAAACTCACAATGAAGTGGTGTGACAGAGAGTCTTGAATCCGTATGCTACTCCCAAGAGGTGGAGGTACTACCAGCAAAGTGGCCATGACATTCCAAACACACTTGCAAAACAAATTCCTTGTTCCACACAAGCCTTATTATGAGTTCTATATATACCATCTGTTTACACTTCATCTCAGATACATTCACTGCAGCCACACAAAAAAAAAATTGTATCTGATATGTTTTAGACATCTCCAACTTTTTGGTATCTTGTTAATAGGTAATGGTGTATACCAAAAGTGATAGCTTTAATTCTGACAGAACCTAAATCATATGCAGTGCACTATGGTGCATTTCCATCACCACTCAGAAATTCCTGCATTTAGGATTTTGGACTTTTGCTCTGGTACTAGAAAAGGAGAAAGTTTTGACTGTCCTGGGCCTCCGTGAGCTTTGGTGGGGAAAAAAGGAGAGAAAGTGTGTGAACTAGAAACTTCAGTTAAAGTTGCTGTGAGGCAAATAGCCTGGCAGAGTTTTATGATAAATGTCAAGCATAATACTTAGTCTGGCCTTACAGCTCATCACTGCATCCCATTCTGAGAGACACACATGCACTCTAAACACAAATGCAAAAATGTGTCACAATGTATTTCTTAAAATTCTGCATAATTAACATTATTCTTATTTCAAAATTGTGGTAGAAATATTAATGTAGTAGGGATTGCAAAACAGAGCATCAGGCAGTTCAAAAATGTCAAAACTCACCGTAATTCATTTTACGCATGAGAAGTACAGTCCAGTACTTAATACATGACAATTACCTTTTGCTAAAACAGCTTGCTGGATCCTAAACTGAGTTTAGCAGTCTGATGCTCTGAAGCTTTTTTGACAGCCTGGGGAAAAATCACCACCTTTTGGAAATGTATTGCCTCTCAAAGGATTAGCAGATGTTTCTACCATCCTCTTTGTATTCAGCCATTAAAAAAGAGGATTGAAACTTCTTTTTTCACTTCTCATCTTGCAGTTGTCCCTCCACACTATCAAATCAAAAAAGCGTGGATGAAACTCTTTCTGGTTTCCATGTCCATTGTCACAGCATCCCTTGGCAGCTCTGTAGAGGAGCTTTGTTCAACCTGCAATGTCAAGGTGCCTGTTTTGGGCTACTTGGAGGGGTCTCTCACTCCCCCTTTACCTACTCCTGAAGCACTGCCCATGTGAGTGTCCATCATGTGCTCAGAGCAGTGAGAGTCCTCAGGGAATTTCAGTGCAGCAAAGAAGCAAGCTTTTATTAAGCTTGGATGAAGGATGAATTGTTAGAAACTTTAAACTTGAACACAAATTAAAATTTGCCTAAGGATGTTGAAAGACATCTGTCTGAGACCAGACAACCATGCTGCAAGCTCCCTTCAGAAGCAAAACATCCACTTTTTCCAGAAACAGATATGACTTTCCAGAAAAAAAAGCCAAAGAATGAATGCTCCCTGGTCTAATTAATCACTTTAGCCGAGACTTTAAAATAAGAAAGATGTAATAAAAACATCAGGCTGAGAGAAACTGCTGTAGTAAGTATTGGCTGAAAGTATTAAAATATGGCAAAGTTGTATTTTGAGTTATAGCTCACAATAGGCTGCTATACAGAAAACTGTAAGGTAAATAGGGCTGCCGTACTTGCTGTGTCTGTTTACAGCACAACTGCTATACAATGTGCTGTGTGTTACCCAGAGCAGTCCTGGTTTCTGGAGGCCTTGCAAGTAGGCTTTGTTTTTATGAGGTGTGCAATGGTCATGTGGGCACCTGCAGCCTTTGTAGTCCTTAAATCTCTTAACAACAGTTCCCATGGATCAAATACTTTGTTACAAGTGGAAGGTTGATTAAAAATATCCAGAGAGTGCAAACCTGCTTAAACCAGCAATGTAAAACCTGAAAAACTGGGAATTCCCATTGAAGTAGAGATCTGACCCTTTAAAATGCATTTTTAACAAATGAAAATGTTAAATATACCCAACTAAAAGCTAAAATTCCCCAACTGCTGGCTCTGGTCAAACTGCAGCACCTGCTCCAAAGGCAGGTAAGTGCTACAACTGCCACACTTACCCCAGCTGCCACCCCTGCCCCAACTGCTCACCAGCAGCCACTCTAGCTCTGCCAGCCCTGCCTGCAGCCATCCCAGGTGCCACCAAGGTGTCTGGTCTGGCAGCCCAGCCCAGGGTGAAGGCCAGCCACAGCTCAAAATAGAGCATGCAGAAGTCACAAGGAGAGGGCTTTGCAGCAAATCAGGCCTCTGGTGTTTCTTCACCATCAAATCAGAGTTGCACATTAGAACAGTTGTGCCAGGTTCCTGCTAGGTTAACAGTCAACCCATCATCATGCTTGTGGGCTGGACACAAGCACAGAGAGCCAGCTGCAACACACAAAGCACAGGACAGGAACAAATGGTTTCCTTGGGGCTGAGAGCTAATGGAGGGGAAAGCTGAGGTGGTGTGCCTAACTTAATGCATTTGTTAATTTTCTAACAGAAATTTTGCCAAAGTGACAGGAAAGTTAAAAGCACAGTGAAGCAATTTAAGGAAGAAACCAAACAAACATCAGAGGGTCATTGCAATTATCTCCAACATAGACATTAGAAATCCAGGAAATTCAAAAGTAAGCTTTAATTTAAGATATGTAAGCTGATGTGTGGAAGTGCCCTACACCAACAACATAGAAACTGTCTGCCTTTACTGAAGCCATGCAATAATAATGTGGTGATAATTAATGCATAATAGATATTGTGACTTGACATCAGAATACAATTACTTTAAATGATACATCAGATTAAAAAAAAAAAAATTGTCTCATTCTGACCCTAGCGATTTAAAGGAGTTGAATACATAGAACACCTGAAGAAGCTGCCTAACAATATTTTTTTCACCTAAAAAGATCTGATCCTTAATACTAGGAGAATAGGAGAATTCAATTTTAAATTAGCTTCATCTCATGAATGTATTTACTTATAATATTACACAAAAAACATTTTTTTGCCCAGTCAGTGCTATAATTCCAAAGAAGCAAGATATGGTCTTCCTCGGTAGTGAAGAGTCCAAACCACTGCTTAACATGAAAACTCATCTCACCTAAATGAAGAATAAGAAATTTTGTAGCATTTGAAAAAATGAATAACAGTCACATGGAAAAAAAAGGGAGTTCACCTTCCCCTGTCTAAATCAGACCTTCCAAAGAGACATAAGCAAGCTACAAAAATAGGAAATGCAGTGCCAAGTAAAATCTAATGTTGACAAATTATCATAGAATAATAAAATCATTCAGGTTGGAAAAGACCCTTGGGATCATCAAGTCCAATCATCAATCCCACTCTATAAAGTTGTCCCCAACACCATATCCCCCAACACCACATCTAAATGACTCTTCAACACATTCAGGGATGATGACTCAATCACCTCCCTGAGCAACTTATTCCAGTGTCTGACCACTCTTACTGTGAAGAATTTTTTCCTAATGTNATCATCCATAAAGATGTTAAACAGACATGGTCCCAACACTGATCCCTGAGGAATACCACTTGTGACAGGCAGCCGATGGATTTAACTCCATTGACCACCACTCTTTGGGACTGTCCATGAGCATCCAGACCATGAGCAGTCAGTTTTTCCATGATAATTCCACAGGGAACAGTGTCAAATGCTTTTTGAAAGTCTTTTTGAAAGTCTAGTCATCTGCAGTAAGAATAATTTATATTTCTATAAGTTTTAAATTTGCTATTTAGACCTAAAAAAAAAGCAAA
>VZRU01009761.1:21676-36528 GCA_013398155.1 Pedionomus torquatus | reverse complement strand
CCAGGCAGGCAGCAGCTTTTTTTGACATTATAAATGGAGATTTCACTACTACACTGAAATTAAGCACACAAGTTCACGTTCCATATGATCTCTGGCTCAGTATTTACAATGCAGAGGTCTTTCAGACTGCATAACTTCCTGTCTTCAGTGGCAAAGGAGCATTATAGCCATATTATTCTACATTAATCACCACGCTATAAGTTTAGCTAAGCAACCACAGAAATGCTTTGAAACTAATGGGCAAGGACAGCTGTCTTAAAGTTTTCTGCAAAGCCATGATCCAGGTATGACATTAGGGTGGCTTTTTTGCATAGAAGAGTTGGCAGCTATAGCTATTGCTAGTAAAGAAAAAACAAAACTGATTCTATTTTAGTTATGCTGTTATAATGTCTGCATGAGAAAGTACTATTCCAGAGGAAAAGTTATTCTGCTTGGCAGTACCAACAGTTTACCTCACTAGAGTAAAAACAGGATGACACCTGATTTTCTCAAACTAGAAAGTGAAGGGATTTTCTTGCCACTTTCTCTTTTCTTTTTTTTTCTTTTTTTTTTTTTTTAAAAAAAAAGAAAGAGAAAAAATGTACTGCAAGTTTCACCAGGGAGAACAAAAGAAGAAAGCAGAGGAAAAATCTATTTTCTCTCTATTCTTGCCCTTGCACTCAGACACTACTAAGGAAAGACAAGTCTAAATCACACGGGGAAAACATCAAAGAAAAAATTCTTCTGATTGAACTGTAATGTTGACATTTCCCATGCTCTTTCTGGAACATTTTGGAATGAAAATGTTTCATTCACTTGTTCTGTTTGTTGTTTTTTTTTAATTTTGTTTGTTTGTTTTTGTAGGGAAAAAAAAAAGGGATAGGAATCTGGTGAGAACACTACTGGTGGCTCCACACCAGTGGGAGCCATGGGGGATGAGATGAGATGAGAGAGGAAGTTCTGTCCTGAATTTAACATGTGCCGCCACGTGTTAATGAATCCATGGAGTTGCTATACCTTCCAGAAGGCAGGAGAAGAGTGTGAAAAGCATGGGAGCCCAATTGATGACTGTTGATTAGCCAATGCTGGCTAATCAACTGGCAAGTCAGCAGTCTGACAGAACATAACCTATCAAGAAGCTGTGTAAAGTGAATGTATTGTGGTAACAACGGTAGCAATATTCACTTTATAAAAAAGTCTGTTTAAGGACTCTTAAGTCTCCCAGATGACAGTGCAGGTTGGTGGGAGGCTAGAAAAGCACCAAGCTGCTATCAAGAGTATCTGCTGTTAAGAGGAGCTCTGCCAGGAATAGTTAAGTGTGGGTTGAAGCGATCATGATTTGTAATTAACTTATGAAAACTAATCAAAAGTCCTGTGGGATATCCCTGGATTCCAGGTGTATTCCTGCCCATGGCAGGGGACTGGAACTAGATGATCTTTAAGGTTCCTTCCAACCCAACCTGTTCTCTGATTCTATGATTCAAAGCTTCTCACAGAGGGTGTCTCACAGAAGTTTCTCAGTATGAAAAAGGGTGTTACGTAAGGATGGAGAATGATTTCTAAAGGACCTGAATGGAATTTGATGGAAAGGGCTCCTGTGCAATTCTGTGGTTGGTAATACCATTGCTTTTCTCATGACATGTGCCTGTGAGATTGGCTTATTTAGTAAGTCTGCTCAAGAAGGTTAAATCATGGTATGCTCTCAGATGCAAACCCAAATTTGAATAACAAATCAGAGTGATTAGGACTCATGAAAAAAGTCTTCCCTAAACATGCCAGAGAGCACAGAAATGCTGGGTGTCCTGCCTGTTCCCTACCATTTCTGTCCTCCCCTGCTGCATGTGAAGAATAGATATAGTCAGACAGAACACGCATTACCTCTAGGACATGCTCTCTGGGTATTTTAAGACTGGGCGATATTTAGGTGGTACAGCAGGAAATAGGAGCAGTAGTTTTAAAGTAATTGTAATCTGTACGTTTTCCCTTGAAGCGCAAGAATCTGATAATACACAGTACTTGCTGAGCTTTCCAGTTTGGCTGCAGAGCACACAAGGTTTATGTGAATCACTGTCAAAGGACAAGTTTAAATGGTGATAAGTGGCCTATATGTAAAAGCAGTATTTCTACATCAAGTAATAATGCTGTATTACCTGGGAAATGAGTGGTTGAAACCCATACCTTGTCACAGAGTAACAGTCACAAGAAATGTAATTTTAAATCCATTAAAATGCTGCCAAATACATTTAAAAAAAATATACAGAGGATGTATCCACCAAAAGATTTATATATTTCCTGAGTAGCACATCATTACTGGAAGTGTCCGTTTGAAATAAAAATTGTGAAACCATCACTAGAACATAATAAAAACTGTGACAGAAATACAGAATATCTACTCAGTTTATAAAAAATAAAATCCTCAGCAAGCCCTCTCTTCACACAATTAGCACCTCTGTAGACTGTCAAGGAAGCAGTAAAGTACTAAAGGATACAAAAAAGAGAAGTGTGGTATCCAACATAGTTAATATCAGCATTACACCAATTAATACATGTAAGCACCACTGAAAAGCAGACTGTTGTGCCTTTAATGATGTAATCCAGAAGGGCTAGCATCCAAAAGAGATAAAATTCCAGCTAAAGGACGATCATTTGTTCTCACAATTTTTTGACTTGGATTTGTATCCCTCACCAACCTCCTGACTGGTCTGTCTCACACTTATTAGCCTCCTTGATTAAGCTGAGAGAAGGGCAAGAGGTAGTTTTGTCATAGCTTTGGGTGAGACTTCCCTACCTATTGGCTTACCAGACTGATGAGTTCAAATTCCAGGAAGCCAGTCTCCTGCCTTCCTCTGATCTGAGAACACTACAATGCCATTTTTCCCTTCCAAATTCTTTATGATCCCTCCACCTCGTTATTTCCCAGTAGACAAAATATTATATTGCAATGCTGTTCCTCAGGTCTAGGGCTATTGCTTCCTGATTGTCTAGCAATGTAAGCACGCCTTTCTCAGCTCCCAAATCTTACAGGTTCTCCAGATGTATAAATTGACCTTGCAAGAACATATGGTAATTAAAAACAAACTTATGTGGGCACAAGGTGATTATAAGTGATTCTATATGTTTGATCTGAAATCTGATTATGTAAGATACATATAGTGCTGTCCTATTTCCCTAACTCATAGTGTCTAGTCATTCTTTGAAGATACATGAGGATTTTTGAAGGAATCTAAGTTCATTCACTTTGACATAGCTTCTTCTTTGCACTACATGAGCTGCCTTTCCCAAGAAGCCCAAGCTATCTTGTTCACTACTTGAGTCAGATCCACTCGCAACAAAACCATGCCATACTCTCCTTCACAGAAGGTTAATATCCCTTATCACTTCATTGCCATTATGTTTTTAAGATGCTACAGCAACAGCTGACAGAAAATAAAGGGACTTGTGTTGGGTCAGTATTTCTTCAAGAGTTTAGAGGCTTGGATGTGAGGGTCTTCACTCTGGAATTTAAAGAAGGCAGTGTTAAATTGAGTGCTGCTACTGAATTCCCTGTGCTGGGAATCTGGAGTTTTGAAGTCACTGACTAAATCTTCATTGGCTTAAATGAAACCTAGTGAAAAGTTTTAAGTGTTGTGACACAAAATTGAGTGGAATTACTGTAGTGCAGCCAGTTCACTGTGGTTTAGATTAATGCATTTTAGATAGCATTCTTTGGTAGTGAAGGATGCTGCTATAGTCAGTTCCTGCAGCTCAGCTGATGGACAATACATCACTGAGTTGCAGTAATTCACTTGTTCATCTTCATGCTAAGCTTTTCATGGTTGTTAGGGTATCCTAGATTATGATCAACTTTGGATTCTTAGACTGCAATAACTGACCTGTTTGGTTGCAAGCTTTGTAAAACATTATTTTTTCTCTCAATACGTTATCTTATCAATAATGTCCTTAAACAGAGGTACTCTAAAGGTTGATTTGAGATGATACCCAGCATGTCCTTAGCTGACCTGATTACTTATTCTTGCTGGATCTGTATCCCAGTCATACATCCATGTGTATTTTACATTGTTACCTTCACAATGTCATTATTTATTAACCCTTCTTTACAGATGGTAAATTGAAGTGAGTGGTACTTTGAAGAACCCAGCATACTTACTCCTGTTTCAGAATAGAAAACTGAAGTAGGTCTGGTAACACACTCAAACTCTCAAGCACAAACACCAATGAAGTCATGCAAGCACCCTCAGTTATGTTACTACTCTTCCTACTCCCTTTTGCACAGGAAAATCCCAAAAGGTAAAGCAATTTTTGAGGTATCAACACAATTTGCCTTTATTTGCACATTGTTCTCCTATCACTTCTGAAATCCTGGCAGCCAGAAATAAGCATTCTGCTTTGGCTGTGGACATCTGGTCACCCTAGAATGGAGCCAGAAATGCTAATTAATTCTAGCAGTACACAATGCCATTTTCTGCACTGTCATAATTCACTGAAGGCAGTGAGAGCTATACCCCTCTCTCTGAGGTTTTGAGCAAGCACGTGATTAGAATATTACTCCATATGTATTTCATATTCTTCTGTAGCCCTGATTTACCTCAAAGGAAAGTTCAATTGCTCATAATTGAGATAAACATCAGGTTAATTTAATTTGCTGAATGGGCCTTTAACCACAAGGAAAGTTTAAGATTTACTGAAAAACCTACAGTTTTGTTTATCGTGTTTTAACTGCAAAATGGTTTAAATAAACAATTACCTTATCTTCGCTTTCTTGACACCCACCTCTGCTCCAAAACACTATAACCAACCAAGATCAAAACAATAACCTTCAGTTCCAGTAAGTTTTAACTCCCTAATAGCATGAAATGCCTCTGAAAATACCTGGTTTAATGGAAGCAGTGTTTTAATAAGAGGGGCAGTAAATACTTCACATCAGCAGAAAAAAAGATAGTAATTTAAGAATTCCAATTGCTCTTTTTTAACAGTCTTGGGATAAAGTGACATTTTCAGTACAGATTAATTATTTATGTCTTCAGCTACTTCCATCATTGGCTTCATCTCTTCTCCCAAGTCACAGGCAATAGGACATGAGGAAATGGCTTCAAGTTGTGCCAGGGGAAGTTCAGATTGGATATCAGAAAGATTTTTTTACACAGAAAGGGTTATTAAGCATTAGAATGGGCTACCCAGGGGAGTGGTTGAGGCAGCATCTCTGGAGGTATTTAAAAGGTGGGTTGACATAGTGCTTAGGGATGTGGTTTAGTGATGGGTCATTGTTTTGGGATTTTTTTAAATCAAAGTTAGGTTGATGGTTGGACTAGATGATCTCAAAGGTCCCTTCCAACCTAGACGATTCTATGGGTCTATGATTCTCTTCCAGACTGTTGCATAACAAGCTGCTTTTAAAAGTGCAGCTAATGAAACCCAATGCTGGATGACAACATATGGCTGAGAGAAAATATTATTTCAATGACAAGAGAGATATACCAGAATACTGGGGGGAGTAAAGGGCATGACAACGGGGGGAATCAGTAAACATACCCACAAGCTTAATCCATATGTGCACAAGATTGTACCATTAAAGCTAATTTACTAGCTTTTTTAATTTTCTTGTTGGATATCACCAAACATTTTTATGGCAGAAGCAAGAGAAGGGTGAGTAATAACTGAACAATAATTTCCCTAGTGCCTGTAAATAACAAACATAGTTACCAAATGAGCAATGGAGGTCAATGGGCCATAGAGTCCTTAGATGGCTTAATGATATGCTACAGGTTATCTCAGGGCACAGTGCACTAACGACAATCCTCAGCCTTCCCTGCAGCAAATAACCTCTGCAACCCAAGATAAGCAGTCACATTGCACAGTAAAATAGCAAATGACCCCAACAAGAAAATTTCTCTTCTGTTTGACATTTAATGTCTTAGCATCCATCAAAATCTGTCCTGAGAGTGCTGTCCTTCTTAAATCTGTTTTTGCTAACTGAAAAGCTATTAAAGGGCAGAAACTAAATGTTGTCAGACTTGTGGCTTATGGTCAGAGAGGTAATCAAGTCAGCTGGAGAAGAATATTTAGTATGTAGCCTCTTGTTTTCTTTTCCTGGCAGTTACTTGGTCCCTGCAAAGGCAGAAAAAGTATGACCAGTATGGTTTGTTTTGTACTGGAAATCATATTAAAAGATCATAGCATGCCCCATAATGTAACAGTCTTTGAATTTATGAAAGCTGCTAGCTCACTCATCAATGGCAGGTTTTAGAGTAAGATGATAACCCAAGATATGATAGCAGTTTTAGCACCAGCATGTCAGGTATAAAATCAGAGAATGCTGTAGAGGTTTGAAGGGACCTTAGGACATCAGCTAGTCCAACATGCCTGCCAGAGCAGGTCCACCTAGAGCAGGCTGGACAGGAACATATCCAGCTGGGTTTTGTCTGGGAACCCTGTTCCAGTACTCTCTCACCCTCAAAGTAAAAAAGTTTTTCCTCATGTTCAGATGGAATTTCCTGCATTCTGAATTGTGCCCATTGACTTTTGTTCTGTCTCTGGGCACCAATGAAAAGAATCTGTCCCTGTCCTCATGACTCTCACCCTTCAGAAATTTGTAAGCATTGAGATCTCATCTTAGTATTCTCTAGGCTAAACAGACCCAGTTCTCTCAGCCTTTCCTCATAAGAGAGGTACTCCATTCCTTTGATAATCTTCTTAACCCACCACTACACTCTCTCAAGTAGTTCCTTGTCTTTCTTGAACTGGGGGCCTCAGAACTGGACAGAGTGCTCCAGATGTGGCCTCATCAGGGCAGAGTAGAGGATGACCTACCTCAACCTGGCCATGCTCTTTTTAATGCACCTCAGGAGACCATTGGCCACCTTGGCCACAAGGCCACATTACTTTCTCACGGTCAACTTGTTGACCACCAGGATTCCCAGATCTCTCTCTACAGAGTTGCCTTCCAGCAGGTCCACCCCTAAGCTGTACTGGTGTATGGGGTTATTCCTCCCTAAGTGCAGAACCCAACACTTGCATTTGTTGAACTTCATTAGGTTCTTCTCTGCCCATATCTCTAGCCTGTCCAGGTCTCTCTGTACAGCAGCACAGCCTTCTGGTGTGTCAGCCACATGTCCCAATTTTGTGTCATCAGCAAACTTGCTGAGGGTACACTCTGTCTCCTCATCTAGGTCTGATCAATATGTTGGACAATACAGGACCCAATACTGACACCTGAGAAACACCACTAGCTACAGGCCTCCACTTGGACTCTTCATTGCTTATCACAACTCTCTGAGCTTTCTGAAAGAAAGCTTTCAACTTTCTTCTCTGCTTTCATCTGCTTTTCAATCCACCTCACTATCCATTCATCTAGCCCACACTTCCTAAGCTCATCTATGAGGATATTGTGGGAGACTGTGTCAAGAGGCTTGCTGCAGTCAAGGTAGACAATGTCCACTGCTTTTCACTAACCATGCCATCACGGAGGGCTACCTGATTGGTCAAGTATGATTTCATGATTTCCCTTTGGGGAATCCATGTTGACCACTCCCAATAACTTTCTTTTCCTCTATATGCATAGAAATGACATCCAGAAAGTGCTGTTCCATTATCTTTCCAGGGATGGAGGTGAGGCTGACTGGCTTGTAGTTTTCTAGGTCCTCCTTCTTGCCCTTTTTAAAGACTGCAATAACATTGGCTTTCCTCCAGTCCTCGGGAATTTCTCCTGTTTTCCATGGCCTTTCAAAGATGATAGAAAGTGGCCTCACAATAACATCTGCCTGCTCTCTCAGTTCTCATAGGTGCATCCCATCAGGGCCCATGGATTTGTGGGTGTTAAGTTTTCCTAAATGATCTCTAATTCAATTGTCCTTGACCAAGGGAAAGTCTTTCTTGTTCCAGACTTTTTCTCTTACCTCCAGGGTTTAGGATTCCTGAGGGCCAGTCTTAGCAGTGAAGATTGAAGTAAGGAAGGCATTCAGTAACTGCCTTCTCTTCATCCTCCTTCACCAAGGCACCCACCTCATTCAGCAGGGGGGCCACATTTTCCCTAGTCTTCTTTTTGCTATGGATGGGCTTGAAGAAGCCCTTATTATTGTCCTTGACATCCCTTGTCAGGTTTAAATCCAAGTGGGCCTTGGCCTTCCTCATTGCATCCCTGCATACGCTAACAATGTTCATATACTTCTCCCAAGTGGCCAGTCTCTTTTTCCACATTCTGTAAACTTCTTCAGTCTGAGTTTTTCCAGAAGCTTCTTGCTCATTCACACAGGTTTCCTGCCTGGTTTGCCTACTTTCTTGCTCCTAGGACTGCACTGATCTGGAGCTTGGATGAAGTAGTGCTTTAATATAGTAGAGCCTTAATCCATGGGATTCCTCCACATAGGTCTTTGAAGAGGCCAGCTTTTGCCCTGCTTTTTCATTGCAGGATTCTGAACTCCACCATCTCATGGTCACTGTAGCCAAGACTGCCCCCAGTCTTCACATCCCCAACCAGTCTTTCTTTGTTTCTTAGTTCAAGGTCCAGCAGACTGCCCCTCCTCATTGGTTCCTCCACCACCCGTGTCAAAAAGTTATCATCCATGCTCCACAGAAACCTTCTGAACTGTATGTGCCTGGCTGTGTTTCCTTTCCAGAAAATATCAGGGTGGTTGAAGTCCTCCATGAGAACCAGGGCCTTTGATCAGGAGGCATTTTCCAGGTGTTTGTAGAAGTCCTCATCAGCTTCCTCTTCCTGATCCAGTGGTCTGTAGTAAACACGGACAAAATGGTAAAGTAACTTCAGTCCTACCCCAGAGCTGAAGGGAATTCAGTACAGGGACCTGGCAGGGTACCCTTTCCAGGGTAGTATAACACTGATTTTTTTCAGCCTGACTGTAGCATCTGTGCTGACACTGATACTGTGTGCATAGACCCCACTTTGCTTAAAACACCAAGCCTTATAAAGCATTTTCTCTCTTCTACTTGTTCTGTGTCAGTACAGAGAGGTGACAGTTCAGACCCTCAATTGCTGTGGATGGGATACAGTAAAACTAGAGATATAGGACCATGTAAAAGAAAGGCATGAATAACATTGTCGCAAAGTGACAAGGCATCCCAGAGTTGGAGTTTCTCAGGAGAGACACTAAAAATGAAACAGAAAAGACTCCCTTGAATTCTTCTATGGTGAGGACATTTTAAGTTTAAGCAGTATATCAAGCATTTAATTAAAGTAAGTTCAATATTTAATTATTTTGTTCAAGAGTGTTTATTCAGTGTTAACAATATTGTAATTTAAAAACAAGAAATTAATAAGAAAAAGCATCTGAGAGCACAAAGGAGATAGGGAGTAGAGACTGGAGAACCACCGCATAAGTTACAGGAATTCCCTTTCTCTTGAGATGTGATGGCTAGCCAGTGAGGACTTTTGAGATTAAGCCATTTACTTCATCTGACTTGTATTACATATTACTCTGTCATTTTTTTAATCTGATGATCAGTTAATGTATGACCATAGTAGTATGAGTTCCTACTTATTATGGCTGTCTCGTCACCCAAAAGTAGTAGTTACATATAGTAAGAACACTTTATAAGCTGAAGTTGGTGTAACCACATTAAATTTCCAGTGTCTCATTGTAATTCTGTAATATAATTGTATCAAAGCCTTAAAATTAAGAAGCGATGTTCTGATGATGAAATACAGTTCTTGATCCCTGCTCAAAACACATAGGTACTGTGAAATTTCTTTAGCTCAGATTACTAGCAAAGCCAAACAGTGGTGTTTTCCACACCCTCTGTTACCATCATCTCGTTGAACTACATGAGAAATAATAAAATTTTAACACTGTCTATTTTTGATAAAAGTTACACTAGAACATCGCTAGGAACGTTGCTGGAAACATCTATGTGTAATTTGCTGGACTCTCTGGAAGGAGGAATGGAGAAAGGAATGTGACACCCAAAATTTTACAAACACGGGGCTGGTGAGACTAATACAAAGAGGACAAAAATGAACTGAAATTTAACATTCTACAGAGCAGACTTGTCCATTTATCAAGCTTATTGGGCAAGTTTTTCAAAGGTCTCAAGCACTCAGCAGCTCCATTTAGAATAACTGGAATGCTCCATTCACTTAATTTTAACCCTTTAAAAATTTCCTGAAGAATACAACTAACATTTAGTTTGCTTTTTTAATGGTGCCACAGGCTGGGAGTTCAGCTGCTCCTAGGAGACACTGCACAGCATACGTGTTCCTATAATCCTGAAGGCCTTCCTAGACCTTTCCTCTTGTCATGGCAACATGATGACACATTGTCTTGTTGATAACTAAATGTGGTTTTGTTGCTTTATTTAAAAAAAAAAAAAAAGGCAGTGTGGTGATGTGCTCTTTCCCTTCTCCCCACTGGNAAAAAAAAAAAAAAAAAAGGCAGTGTGGTGATGTGCTCTTTCCCTTCTCCCCACTGGCCCCCACCTTAACTCCCCAAATCCTGCTCAAGTCATAACCATCAGTGGGAGCTGAGATGAGTTGCACCTGGATTTTGGGAGATGGCTGGCAACACATACAAAACACTTTCTGGAGTGGGGACCTAGATATTTTGTTCCCATGAGAATATGACTATGGGTCAATTTTCATACTCTGTAAATAGTGGACAAGCCCAAGAACCCTCTGAGCTCTCCTGCAGGCTGCACGCCAGGATCTCCCCTTAAGTGAGGACAACTGCTTAAGGTTACATCACTCCTCGAAGTTGAGAGATTCTTTACTGCAACAGGTTTGTGGTAAGTAACTAATAACGTGGTAAACTTTGAAATCTTAGCTAAGTGATATAAAGGATTGATTGCGCATATGTAATCCTTTAGGCATAAACCATTGATCAAGTCTGGGACTAGGATTGGATCCAACTGTATCTAGGCTCCTCTCTGAGGAGTTTAGAAGGTAAGCAGGTCTTTTCTGAACCTCATGACTCAACGGGAGTGTCTTCCTGACAGCTTGTCTGACCCTGTCCTCTGTGCGCTAAATAACCAAGTGCACCTTGCCATCCAATCTTATAAAACAATGTTGCATTCACTACTCTGTTAAATTACTGGTTTTCATTAATAAGTATTTCACTGCTTCTCTCTTATGAGTTAATTACTCTGCCTGTGACAGGCAGACAAAAGATGCAGAGAAAAGAAACAGAAAATAATAAATATTTCAGGTAAAAATGGTTTTCTGTGTGTGTGTGTTACAACTGATTTACTTGCATGGAATAAGCAAAACCTCTTACTGAGGCTTTTCTCACACCTTTGGTACCTCTCTCTTCTGCTTGCATTCTCTTGAAGTTCACCTAACACTGCAATCACTTCCCATCTGTCTTCTACAATAAGAACTTGCTTCCATAGAAGACCACTCTGTTGAAGACTTTGGCTTCATCAGTCACATTTCACTGACATCAGCCCAAGTGTACAGACATTATCAGAGGTCAATAGATGAATATATGTGGGCTGACAGCATGATCATCCAAGTCTTGTTTCCACAGATCAACAAGCTACAGAGTTGAAATCAGGCATCTGAAAACTAGGATATTTTATATCCCGTTATCTGGACAAAAGCATGTTTTGGGAATTGTAGATTACAGACATGATTAGCCTTTTCTACTCTTTTTCTTAACTATTCTGAAATTTTACAATGCAGCACACAAGGACACTCAATTCATCATTGAAAGTCAGAGACCTCCAAACCACAAAGCCCCCTGCCAGGATTCGTTTGTTAAAGACACAGCTGGTCACAGCCATCACAAAATTCTTGGGCTCTTGGTTCTTACAGGATCAACGCAATTACTTGAAAAACACCTGGGAGCAGATGAGACTGTGACTTCCAAAATAAAACAAGTGTCACGTTTGTGGGTGTGCACTGTCTCTAGGAAGTGAGATTTCATTCATTCAGAGTGCTAATTCCCATTAAAAATAATGACAGCCAGCAAAGACTTGCTGTTAACAATACATTAACATACTGCAAGGAGATTGCTAGCAAGGCCTTAAAACCAGATAGTCTGCAAGAATAGCAGACTACCTGTCACAGGAAGGGGAGATTCCATGTCAGGGGATAAGCAGGGAGGGCATCTAGACATACCAGTCAAAACACCTGGATCTCAGACCCAGGAGCAGCCTGTTGCAGCAGAAACTTACTCATTTTTTAATTGAAAGTTTTCTTAGCTGCAGGGCTTAATTAACTGGAATTTTATTTTTGAGGGAGTGGAGGAGTATGAGGAATTGTCTTAAATGGGAGCCATTCCTTTTTAAAACCCCTCTAACTCTATAGCAATCGATCCCATAATTATGTATAATACATTCTGGTGTAACTCAACCTTTGGTCTGCATTACTCGGGGGAAATTAACCAGCAGAGTTATTCCATAACTTCCGTTATTGCTACTTTGGTGTAATGTAACTATTCTGGAATAACTCCTCAGTGCAGACATTCAGTTCCAGAGTAAAAGTGGTTTTATTCCAGAATAATTACTCTGCTTCCAGGGGAGAAAAATTATTCTAGAACAAAGCCTCTTTTATTTCAGAATCATATATGCTCAAGTTACTTGAGCATAGCTCCTCAACAAAGTTACTGTAGTGCCAGTGAATTTTCTCATGTATACAAAAATGTTATTAGCCTTCATCAATGCTGTATTTTATTATACTTATCTGTGTTTACATGCTAATCTGCATAAAATTAAGCACCTAAATTTAAATGGAAATTATTAAGCAGTGTAAATTTTCTTTTTTTACCTTGTCTCACACATAGACAGTTCAAGATTTTGTAATAAACACTTACCTCATCTGAAAGAAGAAGTCTATTTTAATAATTTCTTATGCATAAATTATATGATATAATCTGTCAATGCAATCTGAAGTTTATTTTCTACAGTTTACAAAAACAGTCAAACAAACAAACAAGTATCTGTGTACTCAGAAATCTATTTTGGATTTTGGAACTGACCTGGTAAACATGTAAAATGACTGCAAAGGTAACATTAAAGTAATTATATGGAACAAATCTTCCTAGAAGATCCTCCTAGAAGCCATGGAATGTGGAGGACAGGGAGCTGGGTCCAGACAGCCAACATTGCTTTCCCAGGGGCAAGTTTTGCCTGAGCAACCTAGTGGCCTTCTAGTAGCTACATCGGTGTACAAGGGAAGAGCTACAAATATCATCTACCTAGACTTCTGTAATGTCTTTTGTAAGAAAAATTAAGACACTGTTTTTGCAGAAGAGATAGGTTGGCTTGCATTGAGGTAATAGTTAACAACACAAAGTCTTCCCAGTGACATGCAAGAATGCCCATTCCTTAAACAAAGGAGAAATCAGTCTATGCCAGAACAGGAGGATGAATGTTTGACTTGGACCAGTAATTGATATCATCGGAGTGATGGGGAGGTGGAAACAAGGGCAGGACAAATAGAAGTAATCTTCCATTACTTACATTCCAGAGTAATGACATCTCTGTTAAGCTGTAACCTCTGGACTACCGAACCAGTACGGAAACATGGGAGGGAAATTTCAGCTGGGAATAGGGAATAAATACAAAACACACCAAAACCTGGTCTGCCCACCTTTACTAGGTCATCCATTCTTCCATGAATGTTTAAATTAAACGTGCTTTCTATTATCATTGCCTGAGGCATTGTTATTGGGCAAGAAACGTTTCTCACACTTGGACACAGTTCTCCACTACATCCTTCTCTATAAATTGGAGAGATATGCATTTGACATGTGGACTGTTTGGTGAATGAGGAAATGGTTGGATGATCACATCCAGAGAGTAGACAATGGGCTCAATGTAGTCAAAGTAGTCATAGAGGCTCAGTGTCCAGATGGAGGTTGGTGACAAGTGATGTCCCTCAGGGTTCATGCTGGTACCAGTACCATCTTCATCAACAACATAAACAGTGGGACTGAGTGCACCCTCAGCAAATTTGCAGACAGCACAAACATGAATGGTGTGACTTACTCACCCAAGGGATGGGATGCCATCCAGAGGGACCTGAATAGGCTGGAGAAGTGGGCCCATGTGAACTTTGTGAGGTTCAACCAGGGCTAGTGCAGGGTCCTGCACCCCGACTGGGGCAACTCTCCAGTATCAATAAAGGCTGGGGGATTATTAGACTGAGGGCAGCCCTGCTGAGAAGGACGTGGTGGGGTTGGTGAAAAATTGGACATGCGCCAATCAGGAAGCCAACCACATGCTGGTTTGTATCAAAAGAAGCATGGTCAGGAGGTCGAGGGAGGTGGTTCTGTCCCTCTGTTCTGGTGAGACCTTACCTGGATTAATGTGTACAGCTCTGGAGCCCTCAGCACAAGAAATAGTTGAACTTGTTGGAGTAGGTTCAGATGACAGCCACAGAAACGGTCAGAGGACAAGATCATTTCTCCAGTGAGAACAGGCTGAGAGAGTTGAGGTTGTTCCACCTAGAGAAGAGAAGGGTCTGGGGAAAACATATTGCAGCCTTTCAATACTTAAAGGCGGATTATAAGAAAGACAGAGAAAGATTTTTTTGTAAGGTCTGTAGCAACAGCATTGCATAAGCATTTTGGTAGTGTTTTAGACAATGCTATGGCAAAAGCTGAAGCTTCCAATTTAGCACTTAATTATAGTTCATATTACAAAGAACTTGTAGAAGTTCGGAGTCACATCCCTGGTTAGCCAGAGACTTCCTCTGAACCAGTTTGATGTTGAAAGAAACATTCCCATTCAATCTCAGTCAAGTCCTGACTCTGGGCCTAGATGCAAATTAATAGGCATTTCATGAGAACTTTTCAGTTCCCTTAGCTACACTGATGGAAAACTGGATATAAAAGCAAACAAACAAACAAAAATGTTACTTAACCTCAAACAGATTTCTCTGTATAAATTCAAAGTTTAAATTAGAAAAAAAAAAAAAAAAAGAA
>VZRU01009761.1:3163-21667 GCA_013398155.1 Pedionomus torquatus | reverse complement strand
AAAAAAAAAAAAAAAAAAGAAGAAAATACAAATGAAAGGAAATCTCTTAGGTATGAACTCTATTGTTTTGTTTGAATTCAGATCAGAAAGTGAATCACAGAATCATAGAATCATAGCAGTTTGAAGGGACCTCTAGAAATGTTCTTTCACAGTTATTGTGCTGTCTGTGAAAATCATATCTTTTGAGTAGGATCCTAACAGTTTCTGAGCTGCTTCTGTCAGGTATTCAGCACCGGTCAGAAGCACTTAGGTACTTCTTTTCAATACACAAATTAATATACTCTACATTAAGGGAGTTGGCAGATAGACAAATTGGTGTGCATTTTGAAGGAACAGTAAATTTTTCTTTAACAGTGTAGTTACAGACTGCTTTTGTGGTCATTAAATCCCACTTTAACTTTATCCAATCATTTTCTTTCATTTCTATCAGAAAGAGAAGTTCTAGACCGGAAGGTGCCTCAGTCATGCTGAAAATGAATGCAGACATTTCTGCAAAGTTTGAGGAAAAATATTTGGGTTATTCTGGAATTATTATAAAACAATTTGCCTGAATTCTAATAATCTGTTCTTCAGTTACTTCAAGTTATCAGTACCATCACCTTGGGATGAGGTAGCTGTATGCAGATGCAGAGTATATATTTAAATTAATTAAGGAGTTGAATTTGATTAGTTGGGGATCTTTTTGAGGAGCTGGCCAATGATTTTAGGAGCAAAATTTCAAGCTGTAAGTATAATGATTACCTTTTTTTTTAAGTTCGTCAGGACACAGAGTACACTATAGTCACATGACAATCTAAGCTGATTTCAAACACAATCTAGTCTTGGGTCTGCAGATATATTCTAGAATATATCTTCTGCACGTTTCTTCATTCAATAATTGGACGTATTAATTCAACATCCATCTCAAAATGTCCCACCTGGAAATCATGAGCTATTGTTTAAGAAACCCACCACTTTACAAGACAAAGAGGCTTCCTCTGGATAACCAGTGTAGTTGCAAGAGTATGGAAAAATGTATTCATATGAGTACTTAAAATAATTTACATTCCAATCCATTTCATTCAGAGTTGTTTTCATTTAACAGATAGAGACAGTTTTGCAAACAGTGTTTGCATCTGCAGTATGAAGCAGCTCTTTTTAGCTATATATTTTGGTGACAGTAGACCTAGAAAGTGATCTGCATGACATTACTGTGCTGTCTCAGAAGGAACTTTCTGAATGTTAAAAAAGGAAAGCTGACTGAAAAGCCTCATAAAACTATATGATGAGCCACGCCCTTGCCCAATCATATTTCCATTTTTCACAATAATACCGGAAACTGGCACATTTGTTCTGACTTTAGATGTATCATTCAAAAATATCCCATTTCTTTTGCCTTTTAGTGGTTTTTATTTTCCCTGATAATTTTGCAAGCCTAATGTCATATCAGAATTTGTTTTTCTATACCAGATTTAAGAGTTATCATGATAAAATATCATTATTATTGGAATGGTTTTACTTTTAACTATATTTCATTATATTTTATAAATCTGTATTTTTACAAAGCTTGATATTAGTTTGCTATACCAGTAAGAAAAGGTAATGAAATTGCATGTACCAACTACGTGCTATTCACACAGAGAAAATATAAACTTTTAGGGCAAAATGAGCGAATAATCTATAGGCCTGTTAAGGGATTTAGGGCTCTTCTTAGGTGTATGGTTGGTAACAGCCCACTCTGAACAGTGCTCCAGCCATCTGCAAACACACTCCTGCCTGACAAAAAGCACTACCAATTCACAACCTTTTTCTTTCAGCAACTTTCTTTCATTCTTTTGGGATGTTTCTGTCCATTGCCATAGATAACAGATTTGCAACATTTACACTACATACTGATGCTGGTCCTAGATTGTGGTGTGGTGTTAAAACAGTCATTTTCTTCCAGTGTTTCCTGGCTACAAAAGTGTCTTGTGTTTTGTACTTCCAAGTCCAATGCTTTGTGAAGTGTCTGATTTTCTGTGTGAACTATCTTCACAGGAAATCCTGAGAGGTTAGATTTATTGAGTGTGCTGCAGTTAACGTTCGATTGGAAAAGGGTACCATTTAAAGAAATATAAATGTTCCATAACCAAAATTGATGGGTTTGTACTATTCAGCACTCTTTTTCCAGATTGCTATCATTCCTGAAGGCTATGAGTGAAGTCATGAAATGTCATGAAATGTACTATAGGTGGGAAACAAAAAGATTTAGTTATACACAGTAAAATAAGGAATAAAATGGGGACATTTATATGGTATTGCTTATCCAAATGGTCTAAGATATTAGGGTCTAGTAAGGCAGGACCCGCTTTGCTCTGGTGGCTGCTTGGGCCAATACCTGCCTCTGGGAGCTCTTGGAACCATACAGGCAGTATAGGTCTCTGTGAGCGGTTGACAAGAAAATACTAAATGTTGGACAAGCCATAGGTTCTTTAGGCTCACCTCTAAAACCTAGCAGTATTCACTACAGATTCAAAGTAAGATATGGCTGAGGTCTGGACACTGCCCACTGTGATTTTTTCCCCCTTTATACTTTGGAGAGGATTCACAAGAAGTAAATTGAACAGCTGGCTGGAGCTACATTATCACAGCACTGGGACATTCAGTAGGTTTCATCAGATTTTTTGTGAATTAATGTCAGGCTTCCTGAACTTCTGCATTATTTTCATCCTGTGGGAATGAAGCCAATATGTCTCTGTATCACTGGAGCGAATCACAGAACAGAACCTGCCAAGGATTTTGCTTCATACTCCTTATCTGCCACCCTGTTGACAGTGATTTCCTGAAAGAGATATCACAGCCCACCCAGATGCACTGGACATCTGAGTGGTACTTCATTACAAGGCACTCCTGTTGCCTAGTCTACTTGCCTTGTCCTTGTATGCATGTGTGGTTTTGATTTATAAAAAAGAAAAGGAAAAGAAAAGAAAGGAAAGGAAAGGAAAGAAAAGAAAAGAAAAGAAAAGAAAAGAAAAGAAAAGAAAAGAAAAGAAAAGAAAAGAAAAGAAAAGAAAAGAAAAGAAAAGAAAAGAAAAGAAAAGAAAAGAAAAGAAAAAAAGAAAAGAAAAAAGAGACTAAATTTTCAAAGGCACTCAGCATGTGTTTAAGCCTCTAGATAAAGTGTCTGCATATTCATGGAGAGTTTAGCTCCCCTAAAAAAATTGGGGCCTTACTTTGGAGAAAGATCATTTTAGACATTCTATTCTTGCAAAGTTGAAAACCAAAGGTCTCAGACTCTGAAACAACCATGGCCAAATTGTCCCTTTTCCTGCCTAGTGCAAGGACCTTATTTTGCAGACTATCACACCTTACAATGCACCTGTCCTTGCTACACATCACAATGAAATTCAAATGCATGTTTCATTTCTTATACTTCCTCCTGGTGTCTCTCTCTATGTGACACTGTGTCATACAAGACAGTGACACAGAATAACATGTCATGTGAAAAGCGTTAAGCATTTTAAGGCATCAGAGACCTGGAGGATTTCAGATAAAAAGGAACAATTGTTTGAATCCTAAAAAACCATTACAGTAGTCCACTACAGAAAGGAATTTGATATTTATACTTGAAATTTAATGGTGCCTCTGATTTCTGTTTAATTTGGAGGCACACGAACAGTTATGGCTCTAACTGCCATCAACTTTTTAAGAGAGCTTTTTGAAAGTCAGACTTAACATTGTGTCTTTTGGGGATTTTTTCTCTTTTTTTTCCCTATTGACTTTGACAATGACAGCAGGGTTGTGCCAAAGGATATGTGTATCTTCTGGTAATTGACTGTCTGCCAAATGACAGTGGAGTAGGATTTTCTTTGATTTTCCTGTTGTGTTAGCTTCATGGCTTCCCTAATTTTGCCATTTGTGATGCTGTGTGGCAGCTGGACACACTCAGTGCTAAGAGATGGTCTACAGAGTGGCTCTGGAAAGTTACAGTGAAACACCTAGAGAATTTAACCTAAATTCTAGCAAAGGATGAAGATCAAAGCCCACATGATGTCCTATTAAGTTATAAGGATAAGCCGGGAACCTCCTGCAATATCTTTCTCTTTCTTTTTTTTCACCAGGAAATTTATTCCCAGAATGTACTAAGAGTACTAATGTTAATTAGACTAACTGCAAGACAGAGCCACATTCTTATACCTTTAACAATTTTTTCCTAATTTTTGCATTATTTAACCTATTAGTCTGATGAAGACACATTTTTATTCCGTGCTGAAATATGAAGTTCACCACAAAAGTCCACTGACTAACCAGAAGAAAAAGAAGCGCTGGGGAGAAAGGTAGTGAGGAGAGGCTACAGCACGGACACAGAAATCCAGTGGCTCTTTAAGTATGAAAATTAATTGACATTTGAGACAAAAAGACAAAAAAATAGGTAAAAAAGAGCAATTATTTTTATGAGATGTACGTCCCAAGACTTCCTGCATGACCAGAAGGAATACCAGCTTTGAGAGACAGGTTTCATACATGAAAACAAAAGGAAGCAACACTTCAAGATTTTATAAAAGTTCTGGGACTTTTCAGTCACTCATGCAATGTTTTTATAGGGGAGGAGAATTTGCAGCGCTCATAATTTAACATCAGTTTCTGAAAGATTTCTGAGGAGTCTTATAGCAAAGACTCGATGAAGTTCTCAACTGAAGCTTAGAAAAAAAAGTAAAATGGTGTCAGTCTGCAGAGTAGAGACAGTCTCAACATGTTGGAGAGAAAGATCAGTGTTTGGTGGACTGCATTATCAAATCACAAATCACACAGAGTCAAAGCAAAACTAAGAGCATAAGGAACTTTAAAAATTCAACCAAGACTGGAACAAAATAAGGAGAATGAGAGATTGCTGGCTTCCTATTTTGAGCATAAACAAAAGCAGCATTGAATTTTGAGACAGAGAGAAAACCAAATCTTGAAAAAAGCAAAGGTTCTTTTTTTTGTAGAAGATGGACAGAGGCTGAAAATATGTCTGAAAACAGACTTTTTAGAGGTAAAATATACAGGAAATGGACAGCAGTCCACATTAAAAGATTTAGATAGAAGAAAAAAAATTAAATGTAGATCTAGAAATAATAAAGATAAGAAGAAAAAAAATTAAAGGTAGATCTAGAAATAATAAAGATAAGACAGATTTCCAGTATATATGCAAATTCCACAATGAAAAGTCCTAAAATAAATATTTTCAGTATAACTGAAAGTTTGATAATAGGAAAAAAGATAAAATAAAAAGCACAATATAATTTTGTACACATAGGTATGCTCAAAAATAATAAGATCCATGACCCAACATTGTCAGAGCTTTGTGTATGTTGCATAAGAATTCTGCAATGTTATTCCAGTTACCCAGAAACAATGGTGTCAGGGTTCTGATGCATGAAACTGATATTTTCTAGATAGTGTGTACCAATTATGATAATGTCAGCTAAAGGCTTAGAATCTGACAGTTCTGATTTAGCATTTTGCAAGGATTGTTATTTTAAATACACTATATCAAGTGCAAGAAGGCTACACTCTAACAATCTGTTCTTAAAATTATAACTTAAATGTTAAAAGACGCTTTTCCTAAAAGGCTGGAAAACAAAGTTCCAGTCTAGTTAGTGTTCTACTTAGTCCTACCAAATCACTGGACAGGACCTTTCAAATGCACCCTGTCCCTTCCTGACTTGATAAGAAACAGTTGAGAACTCAGCTACCATTTAATATGATCACTCATGTGACCATAAATACTTCTGTAAAATTTTATAAACACAAGGAAGAGAAACCAAGTTAAAAACGGATTTTAATGAAATGAACACAATTCTTCCATTCTAGCAGCAGCTGGAATGAAACAGAAGCATGAGTTCAGGCACTTCTGGAGATTTACTTTTTTTGTAGGAGCTGCCTACTGAAGAAGGGAATGGCCTCGGGAAGAATGAGAAACACCTTCAGCTCTTTCCACCACAGTACACAAAGGGAGGTAGAGAGCAACAGTGTGTTTCCTTCAGCCCAGTCTGCCAGCTCAAAACCAGGTTGTCTAGCCTGAAACAGAAGGGATTGATCTACAGTCAGTCCTAGGGAAATGTGTAAATTAATATCTAAAGAGAGGCACCTAGCAAACTTCCATTACAATAAACAGAGCATAGACAATAGGTCAGATTGCATGCCTAAAAAGAAGATGGGTAAAATAAGTTTGGGTGGGTCCCATGAGATGTTTTGAAGATTCAAATCACATGAGGAGAGCCAAAGTATGAAATAGCATTGGCAGAGGTCACTGACCAGAGCAGTACAGGACTAAACCCCACAAGGTACCTACATGGTGAAAGACACCCATAGGGATGTACCCAAGAGTTCTTAATGTGTGAATTACATTGCCTTTTACTAGCTTTCACTACAAGGGATAAGTATAAAATAATTTGCCCATTAATGGCATGAAAGATTTTGATTCAAGCCACTAACTGTTAGAGCTCCAGCTCATTTTATAAACTCTTGAATAAGTGAAGAAACAGAGTCCTATTTAGTTTTCATGAAAAAAAGAAGAAACCCAGCAAAATCAGTGTTAAACATGAAAAAGCTCAAACATATTAAGACTTGGAAGTGCATGCTCTTAGTAATAGTAAAATTTTAACTTGCCCTTTTGGAATATTGTACAATACCAATGTGATTTCAACAGAAGAATTTGAATACCTTTGTCCCAGGTGAAAAAAAGTGTTTTGTTAAAGACTCCAAGATTTATTTCCCTGCCATCCACTGACATCAGCACAGAGAAAATATCTTGCATGGCTGCTCTAATCATGCATGCCAACACCATGAAATGTGCTCAGAGAAAAAGAGCTTCCAGCTTGCAGAGTTACCTTGTGGTTTTACAACTCTAGCCCTTTATTAAGATCAAAACTCAACTTGATGTGGCCATGAGCAGGTGCCCTCCCAAGCCTAATCTAAAAGTGTTTGGTGTCTAGAATTCTTTTACTGCCATTGACTGTCTATGCCATATGTCTTCATTTAATAGCTGTGGCTTGTGTTAAGTTTATTTACTTGCCTCTGCAGCTTTGGATGAAGGACCACTTAAATTTAATTAGTTTCTAATACAGCTTGAATAGTGTCTCAGTGCAGCTGATAACTGATAGATTCTTCTCAATGAGGCTTTTTATCTCTGTGCCCTCAGGTGCTCTGAGTAACCTCATTGTTATGATTCCTGATTCAAATGGAAATAGATTCAGTAAATTTGGATTCAACACTGTAGACTGTAGCCTAGGAAAAGCGATCCACTTCTAACTTCCAGGTAGGTGTCTTCATACAGAAACAAACAACAGCAGCACACAGATTACATGTCTAAGAGGCTAGATTTTTATTGTCTACCCATACCTTACAATCTAATCCTGGCTTAAAATAGGTATGGGTGAATTAATCAGAAGTTCAGCTGAAGACTAAGTAGAAACAGTCACAAGTTCAGCATTCCAGAAGGGTTGTCAATGGACAGCTGGCTAGCATGAATAATATCAGCATAAATTTTGCCAATAAATTGAGCAGCAATGAACCCAGATGCTGTAAAAATAACTGTGAAACAATTTTTCCTTCTTTTGAAAAATCCTCAATGTCAGATTGCTTTGTTCAATATTAGGATAAACCCAAGCATCACTCTATCCAGGAAGCCAATGAATGGTGTTTCCTACTCTTGCCTTGGATGTGGGATACTCAAGTCTAAGGCTTTGGCCAGAATCAGGTCCTCTCAGACATGTGTTCCACTTCCCAGAGGAGTGCCCTGACTACACTGGACTTTAGACTGTTCAGGAGCACACAACCATCTAACCAATAGCTCTGTAGGATGGAAGAACAGTACTGCTCAGACAGAAGGTAAATAATAATTTAGGGCCCATACAGATGGCCAAGTTTTAATCCAAAGTGAAATGATCTTGCCAAAACAGAAGTAACCATTATGCATTGTTTAAATAGGAACTCAGTATCTGAAGATAAAGTGACTACTACTGAGCAATGCTGCGGGATGTGAGTCAGCACCATGAGATTTGGATGGAACTTTTCGTATGAAGTGCTAAAGAGATACACTGTGATACACAGGCTGCTTGGGATGCTACTGACTGTTAAAGCACTCAATAGTTATGTCTTTTGGGAAAAAAAAAAAAAAAAAAAAAAAAAAGAAGGCATGTATTCTTGTACTTTCAAAAGTACATATATAAGCCTTATAACTATTTCCAGATGGCTGGATATATCATCTCACTTAGAAAGACTATTATGGGTTCTTCGTGTTATTTTTCCAACAGATGTGAAATCAACATCTTGCTAGGCACTACACTAGAGAGTATTCAAAGGCAATTGTCCAAAGTTCCTTGGGGGTTTCACATAAATCGTACTCTCAAAGGAAAAGCTTGTTATTGTGTCATAAGTAGTCTTATACTTATATCCTTATACTATTATCATAAACTCCAAATCTATGGCAGTGTACCATGCAATTTTAGAATCTGCTTCCTGTACTCTGGAAGTACATAGAGATTTATATAGCAGTCTTGCTTGTACTGAGTAGAACATCTAGCACTACATGAAATGTTTGCTTAGTATGGTTTATGGAGCAACTGATAAACAACAGCAAGCTTCCATTTATATACTGGGAATTTCAGTCTTCTATTCTCATGTACAGAATATTATTATTGTATAAGAATTTAAGCAGATGACATTTTCAAACAAAAGCAGTAGCCATATATTCTTGCCAGAGTTCAGGATTGGTCAGAAAGACATTCAGAGTTGATTACCTTCCTTTCTAAAATTTCTGCATGTCAGATGAATTGTTAGACAGGTTTTGCTGTGTTGTTTTGTAGATTTTATTTTTGGAAAAGTTGTTCTTCAAAAACTCGTGCTTTGCTTTGTAGTTTCAGTGAATATAAAACTACACACATGTATGTTTCTGAATGTGCATCTATGTTTTTCTGATTACTGTGTTTATTTGTTTTATTCTTACATTTCGTCCTTTTTCTTTGCATGTCTTCCTTCAGCGTGACAGAAATTGCTGTGCTCAAACTCTTCCTGTCTGTTTTTCTTGGTTCATTCTTTTCATATGACCTTGGCATATTTTCTTCTCTGTTGTCATTCCTAAATACCTTTTTCTCTTTCAGGTTCAACTTTTTTGACTTCTTTGCTCCCACCATCCTTTTTATCATTTTTCTTTTAAAACCCATCATAATTTTTTTTTCTGTTTTATGTCTCTGTCTCCTCTTTCCTCTGTGTGCTGCCTTTTTTCCTTATAAAAAGCCAGTGCTCTCTGGGAGCCACTAGGTGTGATTTATTGTTGTAATGCTCTATTGCTTTGTTTCCTTTACACTATAGCTTTAGATAGCAGATGGGCCTCCAATAACACCCTATTCTCCAGGTGGGCACACAGAGGTGAATGAATAAATGCAATTAATTGAACAACACAAGGCAAAGTAAATCTGGAGTTTAACCCTGTATAAAATATCTACTCAAAGCAAAGTGCCAGTACCCGAAGAGTAAATATTAAGATTTTAAAAGAGTATTAATTCATTAACATTGTCTGGAATCTAATTAAATACTTTCTAGTAACCAGAAGAATAAACATTACATTTTACAAACCGCTCCAACTGCCTGAATGTGTCATTAGATGAAATCATGCACGGCAGTATACTTAACTTTCACAGTTGTGTCCTGTGAGTGTTTAATGTAAAACAGAGAACATCCTTACTCAGAATGCCTGTGCCTGTGCCCCTGCTGCTGTACATCACTTAATATTAACTATCCAGGATGACCGTCCAAACCATCAGTACAGAAGGACTCATTTGTTTTCACTTCTTATAGGTTCCTCTGCATAAAACTGAAAAATAAGGATAGAAAAGTGCCCTTTCACACAGACCACCTCCTTTCTGAAAAGCAAACAGCCTGATGGCTTTGCAGCTCTGTGGGTCAATAAAAGACATGGCACTGAACCCCAAGAGGTACAATATTAATTTAATATTCATCTTCATCTTCTGCACTTTGTGGGAACATACACACTTCACAGCCATCTAATCGTCTCATATGGTAAGGTGGTAAGGAGTTTCCTGATAGACCTCCCCATGTGAATTCTTGTGGAATATACACAGAGGAGTACCTGATTTCTGGATCAGGTTTAGTTATGAGAAGATAGGTGCCCTGTTGGAAGAAATTCATCTTCATTTTCCATGTGCTATAGTCTTTTTTTTGATTTAGTCCTAAATCAGCTCTGTGGAGTCCTGGGTTTCTTCCTTTCTTTCCACGGTGATTCATATTCTCTGGTACAGGAATTTCAATTGCTATATTCTCTACTGTCCTCTATCTGCCTTGAGGGTTAAAAGTTCATTAGAAGACTCATTTCCCCCAGTAGAGCTCTACTGCTTTATTCCAGCTAAGGACCTGGCCTAACTTTAATAAGTATAAAGTGACAACAGCCACTCTTTTCAGGAAAAAAAATAATAGAATTGTTTGTTACAATACACTATAACATTCTGTCATTTCTGCAATTGACACCTAAGCATCTAAATTCAAAACCCAGAGATAACATAGGCAGTGATATTAAAATACTTTATGTACTCCAAGTAGTCCCTTGGCATAAATCCTTGAAGGCTCTGGGCCTTAACAAACACAACTCTTGTACATGCATTGGTTTATAAATTCTGCTTATTACATCTTTGACTGTTTTCATTACTGTCCTCTGGATGCAGAAAAAGATATTCCCCTGTAGCATATACATACTTTGGTCCATTTATACTATAGCAAACTGAAATACTTGAAGAGGTTTGGTGGCAGTAAATATTTGAATTTCATCTTTAGAGTGTCAACAAACACATTCTAATGAATAACCAAGTAAGCAGATACAATTAATTATGAGATTTTGTTGTTATTTTTAGAACACACTAATTCTGGCTGGATCCTGGCATATAGAACAAGTGAAAGCCTTGTAAAAACCCATTTTATTATAGAAATACTACTGCTTTTTTCTTGTCATTTGACTTTCAGACTCTTACTCCCTCTTGAAGTGCAATGCAACAAAGTCAAGTAGATTTTTAATCAATAACAAATTACCCATTCAGCTTCACTTTAAAACTGAATTGGTTCCCAAAATATTTCTTTCATTTTCCTGGATGAATTTTTCCTTTAAAAAAGGGAGGCTTATTTAATTAAACACCACGGGTTTTGCTTTCCAGGTTCTTGTTATTATTTTTTGGATGTGATCTTCCTTACTGTGGTAACTTAAAATTACTGAGGCAACTGGCAAGCAATGCTGCTACAATAAATCAAAAAGTACAGCTGCATGCCAAAGAAAACACTTCCAATGCAACTCTCCTGTGTTAGCCACATGACTTTAACTGATATTGACAAGCAGTACATTATATCTTCCATGAGAAAATTTAGTTGATATTGAATCACACAAAAATGAAAAATAAATGAGAATGTTTAAAAAATAAAAATAAAACAAAACCACACAAGCATTTTTAGAGCTCCCAAGGCCTTGGGGATGACCATTTTTCTACCTTTGCACAAACAATAACCCAAAGAAATGTATTCGCCCTTTCTGCCAAGAGGGTACTGTGAGCAAGGTACTGTGATATTTAATAACGCGTGACTCAAATTCTGACAACTGTTCTGACATTCTTCTCAAAGCACTGCAGGTCCTTCATTCATGAGTGGCTTCCACACTTTGGCAAAGACGGTTGAATATATGACATCATTGCTGCTAACACTAGGAAAACAAAGAAGCACATTTACATGAGAAAGGTGCCTTTTCTGGAGAAATTAAGAGAGGTGGGATCATAGGTTCATTCCTCTGTTTCCAGGCCATGGAAGCTTAGCATACCTTTTTCTGTGGTCCATAGCAAATACAACACCAGGCCCACTGCTGACTACAAAAAAAAAAAAAGAATAATTATCGCCTGATAGCAGTTTTGCTGGCTATGACTTTTGCGTGACACTGGGAGTTCATTCCATGTTTAGTGGCTCTCTGAGAGAAGCACAAAACATTCTTTGTATGGGTTTGTTGGGTGAGGAAAAGGGACCAAGAACAGAGGGAGTTAGATTTGTTATTGCTGCTGTAAACTAGTTTCCCACACACATACTGACTGGATTTTAGCTCTTTATGGTAGTAAATGCCATGCACGTGGTGTGCAGGAATGAATAGATGAGGCTTTGGATCACAGGATCCTCTCAAAATGCCATGTTGACCCCAAATCCAATCCAACATCTTACTTCCTGCAGCTCAGGAGGTCCATAGTATACATGACCCTACATCAATGAGGGAACATTTTGACAATCAAAACATTTCAGAAATGTTACGTTTCTTTTGAGTGTGCTTTTGTGATACAGAAGTGTTAGTCCATACAATAGCCTTGAAAAAAAAAATAAAAATCAAGGAACCCTAGGAATTTGCTTTTGGTTTAAGAAAAGAAATCATGATCTCAGATTATGAAGCTATGGATGTCTGGAAATATTTTTTGAGTTGTTCCACAACAAGATACTCTTCTTAGCTTCAGGGACAAAGCATGTTATCCCTTGTCATGACTTGTGTGTGACTAGGAGGGAAAGGAGCACTTTTAGAGATGCTCTGCAGGTTCATGAAGTACATTCTCTGCTTGTGGAAATAGGCAGAATTTGTGCCATTCCACTCCTTTTCAGTAACACAGATGTGATTCAGTGTTGTACTACAGGACTTGGTGAAATTGCAGAGAGCTACACATAGGCTTTTTCTGCAAAGTGACATAGTTAATAGTCTATAACTAATAGCTATAGTGACTACAGATCCTCATGATATTATAGACAACTCCAGTGCTATTTCTTTAAAAGCATGTTGAATCAACAGGACCCTTTAAAGTTCAAATCAGACTGCTTTAGACCATCAAAAGAGTTAGACTAATCTCTTCCTCCTTAGTCTTACAAGCTGGAAGTGTTGTCTCTTCTTTGCCAAAAAAATATCAAAGGTTTATCCTAGCTTTTTTACTAGCTAACTGATCAGAGTGTAGCCCAGATATTGCTGCATCAGTAAAGTACTCTGAAAGAGATACCTCCATCTTAAAACAAAGGCTGTATTTAAATTGAGTCATATTAATGTTCTAGTTTCTCAGTGAAATAAGATCAGTGATTCTTTCCTGTGCACAAAAATCCCAAATGGACCACAAAATACACTTGATTTACCACTATACCTGAGGTGACCCTAGCAAAGCAAACCAGCACATGTTATTGCTGTTGAAGTCGTAAGCACAAGACCCAGAATGCTTCACAGAGCAGGTTATTTATATAACCAATGTGTTACACCAGCTGCTCAGAAGAGCAGATGAACACAGCATCAGAAAAGCACTGGGTATTTGTATGATATGCCTGTATATGCAGCCAACTCAAAACAGTCTTTCTCATTTGAACTAGGCATTTTCCATTATTTATTTACCTACTTATTTATTTATTTTAGTGGCTATTTGACATCGCCTCTTAAGCTTATGAAATTAAGCCTCCTGCTTAATCATTCAGCTCTCTCCCTGCCATATGGTTGCTCTGATTCATCCCAGCCATCAGCTGGTGAAGTGCACAGTTCAGAGATGTTTTAAGTTTTACCATATTTAAGGGCAGGAGGACTTACATGTTGCTCATTTTTTTGGTGTTCTGGACTTGGATGCACCAAGTGACAGCACTCATTACTTTCTGAATTAATGCTAGGGTTTTTGTTTGTTTGCTTTTTCTTGAGAGAGCAGTTGATGCAGGAGATGGGAAGCAAGAAATGGCCAAGCGCTTATCTTCATGTTGCTTTTGTAAAAGTATTCAGTCCCAATTCCCCTGTGCCAAGGCTGTGAAACTTGTAAATGTAATGCAGCATATTCTCTCTGTTACAAATTTAAACTAATTCCCTCACAGCAAGTGCAGCTACACCAAGAAACAATAGACCATGTGGTGCACAAGTGATTTAAGCTGCAACTGCTGGAGTTTGATGTTCTATTTACTCCCCAGAAAGTTTGTCCACATGTTTTTTTAAATGTATAAAATAGAATACGTTAGACAGCATTATACACTGGCCCATTCTGTGAGTACCAACAAATCATGCAAACAAAAAGCTCTACAGAGGGAAATGCAGACAGGAAAAGCATTTTCGTAAAGGCACAAGACAGGGCTTTCCCACTACAGAGCCCCGATATTCACACTTTTCCTGTTCCCCAAAGGCAAGATAACACTTTTCTGCCAAGCCTCAAATCTTGAAGCTCAGAATACATGCTACTACCAAAGCCAACACCAATATCGCCAGGTAAGCAGTAGACAGACTAACCTTTGTAGCCACAGTTGCTTCAGACAAATATGCACACATCTGCCAGCCACCAAATTCACTGAGAATCAAAATATGGCTTACCCAACCTGCTACAACAACATCAACCTGAGCATATTGGAGTTTTGACCAATCACTAAACAAACCACAGAGGTAAAAGAGCACGTTGGATCAGAAGCAAACAAATGAGTGCAAACACTGTAAAAACAATGTGTATTTTCACTCTATATACAGCATAGGGCACAGAATGCTTTATCCAAGTTAACAATATTTTTTCTCATGCTCAGAAATATCTGCAAAGGGAAGAAATATATTTTCTGATTAATAAAAACTGTTTGAATTATCTGACTGATTAACACTGTGTAAGGTTTACACAATACTTTTTGCATACATTTGAGCATTTAAAAGTCTTGCATATGTTAAATTACATCATTCAAATAGGGTTCTGCATGGTCTATAAGATCCGTGTAAAACAATGGGAGGTGATTATCAAGAATTTTATCTTCTTTAGCATTTTGGAGAGCAGTGTAGCCACCAACTTTATAACATTCTTTGCACCATGTTTCAACTAGTGAGGTAAGATATGATTTTGGATGCCCCTACTTCAAAGGATAGAACATTTTTATTTTTTTTTATTTTTCATTTTGTACCAAAACAATAAAAATCCCTGGTCTTTTGCCTTATAGGATTTACCTTATATAGCCAACTGTCTTAAAAAGTAGGTCTGTTTCCTAAGCTAGACATGAGTTGAAGGAGAGGGAAGTTGGGGTTTTCAGTGGAGATTTTTATAATTGCTGATATAGGCAAAACAGAGAAGATTTTAAGCATACAAGCTCTTCAGGCTTGAAAGAGAAGCAAAGATCTTTGGAGTTAAATACAAGCTGAGAACAATTGCTTTGAATTTGTTAATCATTTAGATCATTTATGAGAAAAGGCAGCTGGTGCCTCAGGAACAGAGGAATGACACCTGCAACAGAAGAGATGATATCTGTATTCTGTAGGAAAAAGAGTTGGGCAATTTATCATCAATTGGACTTGCAGAAATTAACGGGCACATGTAAAAGAAAGCATGATGGGCTATAGCAGCATATTTCTTCTCAATTCATGATTTCTGTCATCCATTATGAATTTTAGTTCCCAGGTACTCACTTTGAATGCATTTTGCGGGTTCCTCTTGAGGATAAAAACTGAAGGCAAAAATGAAATTAATGTTTTGTGAGAAATATTCTTTCTCAGATCTTTGAGTCTGTCTGTTTTTCATCAATTATTCACTCATTCTTGTGTTTAGTGGTTGTTTGGTTTCACATGTAATTTTCCTGTGGACATTTGATGTGCTCTCTGAAGTACATTACATATGGAACGTCTAAGCTCCAGGTCTCATAACTGTTCAGTGGAGGACAAGTTGTTGTTAACAGTTGAAATGTGTTGTCAGTTCTTAGCTTTGATGTTCAGCTGCTATTATGGGTCTGTTTAGTATGTGTTGGTCCATTAGAGGGCTGCTATAATAGTAAGCATAGAAAAGATCCATGCTGATGGTTGGAGGGCTGTTGAAGGAGATGCCTCTAGGCAGGAGAACACATACTGTATTTTTAGTGGATTTCATGGAAGGTGTCATTAATATAGTCTTAGGTACAGAATAACATAGCATACACTGAAATTGAAATTTAAAATACCTTCTTCAAGGCAGCTCATTAAAAGCCTGCCATTTTGCAAAACTCTCTGTGTGATGCAGCTGTGCTCTCACTGTCAGATACAAAAGGTTAGGTTATGTGTGAGAAAGAAAAGTTTGAATTTGAATTACTTAGGGTTAGTCTCCACACTGTACATACTCAGAGTAGTCTTAGAGGCTTCCATGATGTGGAATGTTGCCGTACACAGGTAACATCTCTCATCAGGATGATCCTGGTGAATTTAGGATTATGTTGTGTGGTTTATGAAGGAAGTCTGTTTTGTCCTCTGGAAAATATCCCCTTTTGGTGAGCACAGACTGTAAAAGGGAACTAAGAGTGCAACGAGTGGGGAATTCAAAGTTTCCCTGGAATACTGGGGACATCATAAGAAGCTTTCGGTGAGGGAGAATATGCTACATAAGATGACAGGAGACACAGTATGTTCTTCAGGCTGCATCAGCCTGAACAATGTAATCTTTGTGGATCAAATGTTAGAGTGGATCATAATATAGTTGCCATCAGAGAAATGTGGTGAGAAGACTCACACAAGTGGAATACTGCAATTGATGGCTACCAACTTTTCAGAAGGGGTAGGCAAGGAAGGAGAGGTGGTAGGGTAGCCTGCTATGTTAGGGACAAATTTGAATGGCTAGAGTTTAACAGCATGAATTGTTAAATTGTTGAGTGTTTATGGGTAAGAATCAAGGGGACGGCCAGTAAGGCAAACATCATGGTGGGAGTAATGTTACAGACCCCTCAACCACAATGTAGAAGCTGATGAAATATTCCATAAGCAGCTGGCCTTGCAGTTGCTCGCCCTTGTTCTCTGGGGGAACTTCAACTTCCCACTACAGTTAAAGTTGACAAGAAGATTTTTTATCAATAGAAAAATGAAGACTAGGGAAAATGTAGGCTCACTGATGAATGCAGTGGGCGACTTAGTGGTGGAAGACACAGAGAAGGCAGAGTTACTGAATGCCTTCTTTGCTTCAGTCTTCACTGCTAAAGATGTCCCTCATTAATTCCAGACCTTGGAGGCAAGAGGCAAGGTCTAGAGAGAGGAAGACTTTTCCCTCTGTAGAGGAGAACTGGCTTAGAGATCACTTGCCCAAAGTGGACATCCAAAAGTCCATGGGCCCTGCTGGAATGCACCTGTGAGTGCTGAGAGAACTGGCAGATGTTATTCCTGGGACACTCTCCATCATCTTTGAAAGGTCATGGAGAACAGGACGTGCCTGAGGACTGGAGGAAGGCCAATATCACAGAGCACTGGAACATGCTGCCCAGGAAGGTTATAGAGTCCCCTTCTCTGGAGATTTTCCAGACCCACCTGGATGCAGTCCTGAGTAATGTGCTCTGGACAATCTTGCTTTAGCAGGGGAGTTGGACTAGATGATTTCTAGAGGTTCCTTCCAGTTCCGACAATTCTGTAATTCCATGATAGAGATCTCTATTCGTCTGTTGGCTTAATTGCTGTGTACAGATACTGTTTCAAGCATTGCTTGGGATCGATTTCAGAAAAAGGCTGGATTTAGTTCTGGATATTTCAATGCTCATTCTTATCCTAAAGCTTTTATTAGAGAAGCCTGGGGTGGGATTTCAACTAGGATTGTCAACCAGGCTACTTCTACAGACTATGGTGAGAGGCATTTACCTAAAGAGGGAGAACCATACTATCCTGTGTAAAGTATATGGGAAATACCATTTGGGGCTATATATGGCACTTCCTTAAGTTAGTTAATTGAGGAGACTCAGTTCTCTTACCAGAAACGCTTTCTTTCCAAAAAACTAAACTGTTGTTCCTTACAGGTTAAGATTTACAGGTTTCCTTTTCCAACCCATTGGCATGAAAGTGCTTAATGGTGGTATTTCTCCAAGCTCAAAATGTTATTTCACAAGAAAAGGCAACTCCTCCATAATTTCTGACAAAAAAAAAAAAAGGATCCCAACAGTCTCCCACCAGAAAGAGGATTGCAAAAACACCTACTCACAAAATCCAGGAGTTAATTCCTGCGGCTCCAGGACAGTGCATGTTTCTAGTAGAACTCTTTGAGTTCTACAAATAATTGCTAAAGAGATGTGATATGGCACTGGTGTTTCCTAGGCAGTCTCTATGCGGATGGTTTTGCTTCAGTCATTGAAGCATGATGAATTTCTCTTAATTTGCAGCAGCTAGGGTTGAGCTAGGGCAACATAAGCTTCCTGCTCATTCTTACATACAATCCATCCCTGGTCTCACAGCCTTGTCTCAACTTTTCCTTTTTCTGATGGTCTCTTGGGGTTGAACAAAATTCCTCGGGAGTGAGGGAAAAAAGAAGTATGGTCATCTAAACACAAGCAGCTCAATCACTCCACTATCATCCGTGATAGATTTCAGCAGTCTGATTCCTATCAAATACTGCAGAATGCACTGCCTAGATCTGCCCTTTTATCTTGCTTGTGCAAGTTGATCAACTGAAGCAGTGTCCAGCAGCCCTTTTTGGCCATCATTTGAAGAAGCCCTCTGAGATTCAGACAGTATCTGATATGCCTAAACTACATTTTTTAGACTTTCATTAAAAAAAAAAAAAAAAA
>VZRU01009759.1:209269-297846 GCA_013398155.1 Pedionomus torquatus | reverse complement strand
GCCTAACCATTTTCAAGGTGCAATCCTCATACCTATAGTAATTGTTCTNTCTCCAGCTCTCCTGCAGGCTCCCTTCAGATACTGGAAGACTGCTGTAAGTTCCCCTGGGAGCCTGCTGTTCTCCAGGCTAAACACCCCCAGCTCTCTCAGCCTGCCTTCATAGGAAAGGTGCTCCATCCCTCTGATCATCTTCATGGCCCTCCACTGGACCTGTTCCAACAAGTCCATGTACTTTCTCTGTTGAGGACCCCAGAGGGCAAAGTACAGGGGGAGAATCACCTCCCATGACCTGCTGGTAATGCTTCTTTTGATGCAGCCCAGGATGCAGTTGGCTTTCTGGGCTGCCAGCACGCACTGCTGGCTCATGTTGAGCTTCTCATCCATGAGCACTCCCAAGTCCTTCTCCTCAGGGCTGCTCTCCAGCCATTCTCTGCCCAACCTGCATTTTTGCCTGTTATCGCCAGGTGTAGGACCTTGCACTTGGCTGAACTTCATGCCATTTGCACAAGGCCACCTTTCAAGCCTGTCCAGGTGCCTCTGGATCGCATCCCTTCCCTCTAGCATGTTGACTGCGCCACACAGCTTGGTGTCATCAGCAAAGCTGTTGAGGGTGTATTCTATCCCTCTGTCCATGTCTCTGACAAAGATGTTAAGTAGTACTGGTGCCAGTACCGATCCCTGAGGAACACCACTCATCACTGGCCACCACTTGGACATTGAGCTGTTAATTATTCCAGAGAAACTGAAACAGACTAAATGGGAAATAATGAAAGACCTATTATGTCAGAATAGCTGTTAGCTTGGCACTAAGATACTCTGTTTGGATGTCAAAATGAGTTATGTACCAATGGTGAGACCTGAATCCGAGTTTAGGTGGTCAAGTAATTTAACCACTGTGCAGTGGATTGAAACTGCAGAATCTTTCTGGTCTTGTCAGACTTCTTAAGTCTTCTTTTTTCCTTATGCATGTGGTTTAATTTTATGAAAAGGCCTTGGGAGCTGAAACCACCAGGTATGATGAGTGGGAAAGAATTTAGGTCATCCTAGCTTTCATAGCCTAATGCATCTAGATGTAAGCTAGGGATCTAAATTCCTAATAAGGAACACTTTAGCGGATCTTTGGAAACAATTTGACTGACTATATATAGGTGTCTTCTTGAGAGTAACCTGGATTGATGACATCTCAGGGGACTTCAGCGAGACTACAGAAGCTGTAGACTCCTACACTGTACATATCCTATTTTTGGACATGTGCTTTGAGAAGCCTAGTACTGTTTTGTCTCAAATAAATACAAAGCCACCCTACAATCAGCAAATCAAAGGTGTTTCTGAGTATGTAACACCTTGAGTATCTGGGCCTGTCTTCAGTGAAAAGAGACAAACACCATCAGAGGACAACTTAATTCTGGAGTGAGCCAAATCACCCTCCAGAGATATGTGTCTCCTTTGACAAGGAGGAAAGCTATGGTGAATAGGCGCCTAACTTAAGTAGTATGAAACCAGCCTTTCCAGTCTGGTACTTCTGTGTTGTTGCATGCTTTTGACAAACTCTTCTTAATAGTTACCTTTGGCTCAATTGATCTCTGTTTATGTTTCTGTGTTGCTGTGTATATACAGTATTTACGCATGTGTGTACACGTGAAATACAAATGTGCTGTTGATGTATCTATTGGCTTCAGAAAGCATAGCTATCAAGAAAAATGAAACTTGTGATCTGAATTACATAGCTTTTAAAAATATGTGTAGTGGGACTGAAATGACAATTCTAGCTATTCTCGTTAGTGATCATGAAAGCCTAGGTTTGTTGATAGGACATGCCAATTGTGAAAGGGTCATAATCTGTGATTTGGAAGAGGGTGTATGAATAGTCACAATTGTTTGCATTAGTAAACATCAACTCCGATACCTGTTTGAGTTCTAATTGCTTGCAGGCCAGCAAGCAAACACAAGAACTTCATATAGTCACCACAGAAACAGAGGTAAGCAATCTAAATTCTTGAAGACTGTAGGAATACAGAATGAAACCTTTAATGAGGAGGTCATTTCTAACAGCATCATCTCAAAGGGGACATTGTGGGCAAGTCTATATACTAATTAAGAGCAGTCTTGAAAAAAACAGGATTTTAGATCCTTCCATTTATACTATTCCCTCAAGGGCTGATTGAACTGGCTTGGCCTGAATTCCTAATATGGAGAAACCCAGGTGAGAGGAGAGAGAAGTCAACATGCCGGGCATGGGGAGGCACGCTTGCCCTGGCAGATCTGGAAGGTCATGGTTTGTCCAAGCCTCAGGCTACTACTGCATGCCTGCAAAATGGACAAAAGATGAGTCACACAGGGTGACTTCGTGGAGACAGACACCTTGCTGTAAACAAATTCAAAGAAGTTTCTTGGAAGACTTTAAAACCAGGGTTGACACCTAGTATTA
Source organism: Pedionomus torquatus (assembly GCA_013398155.1). Classification (NCBI taxonomy): domain Eukaryota; kingdom Metazoa; phylum Chordata; class Aves; order Charadriiformes; family Pedionomidae; genus Pedionomus; species Pedionomus torquatus. The sequence continues at coordinate 295,418 of VZRU01009759.1, read as the reverse complement.
GCATCACAGCATTGCTATCTCACATCACAAGTTCCATCTTACTTGATGTTTCAATAAAGTCCAAGTTCCTGACAGAAATTCTTATCTAAAAATCTCAGCTTTTTTTTTTTTTTTAATGAGAATTTAAGTCTGAGTGAGAGACATTGGCCTTTCTGTGTACAGTAGATGCAGAGAAAGAGACACCTCCAGAAGGTGATTCATCTCTTCTTAAGATAGGCATCTAAGATAGGTCATAGAATTTGCCTCTGGTGGTGTTTATTTTCTCCTACACTAACTACAAAAGAGGCCTTGGTTGACTAGCTCACACTTAGATGTCCAATATTCAGACATCTGGAAGCCATCTGAAGACAATGTTTGAGAGCCCCAGTAATAAGGCCAGTTAGCCAGGGCTTTGCATTGTGTTAATGGGTTGCACATGGCTTCTGACTTTCTTAGAGACTGTTTAGACACACGCTGCAAGAGATTATCTGAGGGAATTCCCTGAAGAGAGATTTTTTTTTATCCTACCTGCAGCAAACCTTGAGCAATAGTGGCAAAAATGCTGTGAAGCACCAGGGAGAAGCAGTGCTACAAGAGGAAAACTAAAAAGATAGCTCCCAAGGAACTAAATTTCTTTATCTGTCTTGACCTCAGCATGGGGAATAGCCGTGGGCAATAGGAATTCCTCCATACATCCACCATCCTCAAAAATGTGAAACCAATGACAATGAAATATCTGCAATTTGGCCTAGGGGGTTCAAGTGGTCACAGCAGGTTTCCTTCATCATGCCAGTTTTTACAACATGCATAACAGACCTTTATTCTTCCACTTCAGTTTATGACTTCTTGCACACGACAATGGATACTAATTGTTAGCCATGTTTATGAGAGCAATGTCCCCAGCAATTCAAAAGATGAATGGACTATCATCTCAGACTCCACAGACCGCTTCTATGTTCCTTGATTTTTACAGATAAGATATATGAGTTTCAGGATTAACTGGAAGATGCACCTGCTTTCCCAGGCTCTGACTGAGCAGAGAAAGAGTGGATGCAGTGAATAAATGATGGCTTTTGGGCAGACTCATATGGAGATTGTAAAAGATTTTCTAGTGGAGGCTGTGCAATGTAACTGGATTGCTTAGTGGTCATTATGTTATGCAGAAATAGTTGGTCTGGATCATCCAATGCACTTTAATTTACTGTTTTCATATTTCAGTCCATAAATTCTTCAATATATTCAGGTTAAGAAATAACCACAGTAAAAAAAAAAAACCAAACCAAAACAAAAAAACAACCAACCAACCAACAAACAAACAAACAAAAAAACCCTAGAGGAATAGGTAATGTGAAATAAACTTGTAGTCATCAGTCTGGAAAAGATGAGCTTCCTCGACTGATGAAACATGAATAGGATAAATGGTCTAGCATTTCTGTTTACCTGCACATTTGGGAGCTTGAAACCCAACTTGATGAAATAATATTTGCTGGAAAGATGCACACCGCATAATTAGCTAAATTATTGAACCTGGGTGCAGCAGAAGACAATGAATGCCTCATATGTCTCCCACATGGAACCACAGGATCATAGAGTGGAGAAACGTGGCAGGGACCTTCAAGATCACTGAGTTCCAATCCCCCTGCCATGGGCAGTGACACCTCCCACTAGAGCAGGTTGCTCAAAACCCCATCCAGCCTGATCCTGAACACTTCCAGGGATGGGGTATCCACAACTTCTCTGGGCAACATGTTCCAATGTCTGACTGCATTGACAGTAAAGAATTTCTTCTTAATACCTAATCTAAATCTACCCTCTTTCAGTTCAAAACTGTTCCCTGTCATCCTATTACTCTACTCACCCATAAAGGGTCCCTCCCCTTCTTTCCTGTACCCTTAAGATACTGTGAGGCAGCTATAAGGTGTCCCAGGAGCCATCTCTTCTCCAGCCTGAACAATCCCAAGTCTTTCACCTTGTCTTCATAGGAAAGGTTCTCCAGCCCTCTGATCATCTTTGTGGCCCTCTTCTGGACCTGCTCCAATGGGTCCATACTCTTCCAGGTGAGCATGCACTGGTTTGTGTATAACCATTCATCCCAGTTTCATTCATTCGTTCATTTAATTCAGACAAGAAATGCTGGATTCTACATGCACCATGCAATATATCTGGATGCACACCATGCATGGTCACTCTCTTAGGTCTGATTGATGGCATTTTTTGTTTCATAGCCATGTGCATGCTTAACGCCCAGGTGTTCAGAACCATTCAAACAGTCCTGCCTAATCTTAACTAGAGCTCTCATGAGATTATTCTTCATAATGTTTTTCGACTAACTTGTAACCCAAATTAACCCTGAGTAATTTTAAAGGTGTCTGAGACAGCTGCATTAGATGAGGAGGTGACCAAAACGCTGCCGACAGTCAATAGGGAGAAGCAGACTCTTCTCAGAGTGCTAAATCACCTTCCAGATGTGTCTTTCTTTCTCCAATATCTTTGCTGGGGCCTGGAGCAACGAAGCTTCTGGCTTGCATGCTTTGGCTGAAGGTGTCTGGGGGAGGAATTCAGGCTTACACGATCCCTGAAAGAAGAGCATGGAACAGGCCAGACTGCATTCCCTTGAGCAGCTTTCTCATGGAGCCCCACAGAGATCTGGCTACGTGGTCTCTACTGACAAATGGAAGAGGTCTGGAACCGGGTCCCAAGGCAAGTGGTGCTAATTGCTTTGCATCCCCACTGCTTCAGGCTTACTGCTTCTGCAGCAGATTTCCTCTCGGCAGAATCAACTGGAGCAGCCCAAGCAGAGACCAGTAGCAATTAAATCACGTGAACCATCAGTGCTTAAGCTTGCTCTATGGCCCTGGCTGACCTTCAGTCTTATTATTACCCTGTAAACTGGTATTTAGATCTCTGACAAATACCAAAAATAGCAATCCGTTATGTACTCAGTCTCTGCCAATATTAGTCAAAGATGGATTTACACCAACAAGGATTTATGCTTCAGGTTCTTTAGCAAAAAACCTATCAAGCCTCCCCATCCATTCCTCAGTTACTAGCTACAGATCATTAGTCTAATTTGGAAAATTATTGTGTGTATTTCAACAACATGCTTTTACATGCTACCTCCAGCTGGACATCTTAACCACTCTAGCACGGGAAGCTACTTAACTCCCCCACCCGGACTGTTTTTTGTCTGGTTTAATTACCATTTTGGCTGTATACATCTCTGTATTAATTACAATTTTAAAAATATTTTTAGAAGTCTTCAGAAAAAAAATAAGTTTGACATAAAAGAGCGACCAAGAGTTTTGAGAAATATTGCCTTTATTCTCTAGACCGGCATTACTCATTCTGCAGTCACTGGCAGATGGTTCCTGAAATATTTATTGAGAAATTAGAAACAACAGCAACATTGACAACAAAAGCTTATATATACACATTTTCCCACAAGCTGTTGAATGAAAACCTTTTCCCCTCTGAGGACAGTTAGACAGGGTGCAGGCTGCCCATAGAATTTGTTCAGTGTCTGTCTGGAAGTTTTTGAGACCCAACTGACCACAAGCCTGGTCTGATCATAGACCCACCTCTGCTTTAAGCAGGAAGTTAGGCTAGAGGAGTCCTTCAGTGCTATGATCCCATGAGCCTATGAAACTGGTGTGAGTGAGAACATTAAACAAAGAATATGCCTCCTGGGATTTAGTCCAATGTTGGTTTGATTGTAGGGGAAAATTACTGGGGTAACAAAGCACAAGGTGATTCTTGGATTTAATTCAAGAGATGAGGCAGTTAGGGAAATAAAAAAGTTTTCATAGAAAAGATAAGCTAAAAAGCAGTTAAACCTATTGGATTCTTTTTTTTTTTTTTCAGTCTAACTCACGATTTTGCATACTTTGAGTCCTGTTTGGGAATTGATAAGAATTCTTCTTAGAATCTTCAAAAAAAATAAAGCAGCTTCATTTGGATACGTAAGTTTGTTGTGGGTTTCAGGAACTCTGTTAGAGCAAGGTTCAGCCAACTTCAGTTTATTTCCACATCAGATGTGTTTTCTATACGCCTTTATTTTCAACACAAGAGCACTGCTTGTATCCCATAAATGTTTGGGTTTTACTGTGTACTTACAGACTTGCTGCATTGAAGTGGTTCTGTGCTTTGTCCTATTGTTCAGAGCTTGAATTGTTAGAAATGGTCCGTTTGCTACAGATTTTTTAGCCGCTTGTTAACTGCAAATTACTCTTTGACACCTTTTCCTATAGGTTTTCTGAGAACGAAAAATATTTAAAAGGCAATGTGCACAGGACTGCAGTGTACTCACTCAATCTCTGCTGCTTGATCTCTACACAAAGATAAGAATCACACATTCGAAATGCTACAGGTAGTGAACGTGACTGTTAGAGCTAAACATGGCGTTTTGAGATCAAAGGTAAAATACATACGTCACCTGGAAGAGTCTGTTTTATAATTGCACATATAAAGACTCTTGAGAGAATTCCTGCTATACTGGTATTGTGTTATTGATCTCTTTTATTGTAAATTATTCCTGTGGGGATAGGCAAATTACACAGGAACATGGGGGAAGAAATGTAGAAACAACAGCTCTTTGTCTTTATCTCTTTGTCTTTATCTCTTTTACTTGTGATAAAAATTAATCCTTGATCTATGGAGCCTGGCAAATCCAGTGACCTACAGCAAGAGCAGAGTCAGCTTTGCTCAATACAGCACAGAGAGATATTTTGCCAAAATTTTGTAAGCAGCAGGAAAAATTAAAAGTTGTGTAATCACATTTTGCCCACCTGTATTCACTAATGTCAGTGACAGAATTATCTGCCACTTCTCTTTCTGCCCTGAACCGGTGCTGCTACGTGCACACCAAGGTTTTTTTTAACCTAGAGATATTTCCAGACAGCTTGAGGGCAGAAGCAGAGTCTGAAACTCACACAGCACTTTGTGACTGTTGTGCTTGGCAGTGAGTCTGTATTAATGGGAATACTGTCAATCATTTTACCATACTGGCACAGACCATCGAGCTCAAAGAAGCTGAGGAACACAGAGCAGGTAACTCTCAGCATCCCACTACATCTGTAAAATGCCTTGCATCAGTATCCTGATCTTTAGTGGTCCTTCAGTGTCCTGGCCATGCGGGATTGGGAGGATTAGCATCACAGAAAATCATGCAATGGCAATTTAAGTGTTTCTATATCTTTTCAAGTATTTTCCACAGCACATCAGATTCAGAGAAATCTGGACTTAAGACCGACACTGGCATCAAAAAGATCCAGTCATCATTTTCTATTAACTCCTCAATTCAGTAAAAATCATCGTAGTTCCACCTGAGAGAAGAATGAACAAGAAGTTCTGAGTCATCCCCTGCAGTGATAGCTGTCAAACCATCAATGAAATATTTCGGCCTCTGCGTCTGGTGCTTAACTGTTTATGAACTAACTGTTCAAATACTTTTTTTATTTTTCACAGACCACTTCTCCTCATCCCTTACCTATGGTCTAGTTGGAAAAAATCAGTGAAAAGGAGTTTGAACTTGTACAATCAAGCTGGTTTTGCATTATGAGTAGGCCAAAGTGACTTGTACTTATAACAGTGAGAAGTGTAATAAATAACCACTCTGCTGATGTGCAGTTCAAAAATGACTTGGCAAATACTTTTCTAAATTCTTCTAAAGCTAAGTAACAAACTTTCCAAAGTCAAGAGAAAGTGTTTGCTCATTTACTCTCTCCAAAACAAAGGAAAATGAAAAAGCAAGAATATAGCAAGCGCTGAATAGAAAATAAATCATATTGCAGGAGTCTGGTTGTGACCTCAGTGTGTGGTTCTTCTTTGAAGAAGGTTTCTCTACAGGTTTTCCCATTCTCATCCTGCACTCCAAGCTCTGTCCTCCTCTTTGCTCACCATTCCCATTTTTAAAGATTGTCTGGGCTAACTTAAAAAATTAAAGAAAACTTCTTAAAATGAGCTTTTTTTTTTTTTTTTTCCTGACCATAGTCCAATGGAAAACATCTATAGGCCACCCCAGTCAGTTTCCCAGCTCCATAAATGTCCTTGCCAAATTGCAATTTATGTAATTTGCACTTCAAAATGTGGGCACATAACCTCAATGCTCTCAGAGTTGTGGGAATAAACAGAATTTCTCCACAAATCTTCGGGGGAACTTTTAATCAAAAGTCTGCCTGGGGCCGGATGTTATCATGCAACATGAAGAAGCAGGATTGTGATAGATCTACTCCCAGAAAGGTTTAATCAAATCTCTTCAGTCAGAGTATTCTGCCCTTGAGTCACTGATGGGCATAGGCAATGCAGGAGTGATGCAAGAATGTCCTTAAAGAAGCACAGCACTCTTTTGTCCCTTGCACTGAATGTGGACAGCATAGAGCACTCAGCCCTGCCTGCTTCTTGCTCCTTAGGTTGTGGGTGATGTGCACTTTTCCCCCTTTCTAGCACTAGGATAAATGCAGTGGAGTGAATTCAATATCCTTTAAAATCACATCCATTCGTATATGCCTCTGGAAAGTGTTTTCAAAACTCAGTAATCCACAAATGAAGAATTCTAAAAATATTTATCACCATCAAAACAGTAACCCTGAGGAAAAATCAGGCAGAAATAAGGAACTGGCAGTACAATTTATCTATTTGTAAGTTTATGTAGAGCTGCATATAAATTTGATATTTTGAGTATTGACTAATCATTTGTTAATGCTACAAAGATCTAATTTGAATCTCAGTTATACTGGTGTTATTCTAACATAACTCTACCAAGTTAATTCTTTGGAATCCAGCAAGCTATTAACACCTATAGTCTGGAATTTCCCCAAGCTTAGACTATTTTATCTGAGATTGTGGAATGAAGACTGGTATCTGGAAGAGAGGCTAAAGCAACCATTAGCAATTTGCTTAGGATGCCAAGGCATCATCGGAAAGAGATCATCAGTGAAAACTGGCTGAAGGATTTACTCTTCAGAGCAAAGAGAGGGGAGCAGCTTACATGTGGTACTGAAAAACACAGATATATTTTTTTCAGGTATCTGAGTTCAGCAGGCAGAAACGAAAGGGCATTTTATACCAGGCAGTAAGTCACAGAGTGAGGCCAAAAATCTCCATCACCACCTTCACCAGAAAGTGGATTCGCCCTGTGCAGTAGCACTTGTGGTATTGATCACACTGTGCCCTTGGTCAGCAGGGCCAAATAGCCCTAAAATTGAAAGGAAGTTCATTTTCACCACCTGGTTGTAAAATTAATTAAGTGCACTGGTTGGAACAATATTTATTTTAACATTTTCCACTATTTCTTAAAGCAAAACATCTTCTGCTTAAAATACATGGGACATTGAACTTTTAATAAATATGACTGTGTTGGAATGTGGTTACACTACTTCATGTGTATAAGGTAGGGGATTATTTTGAAGAAATAAGAGGACTCAGGGTATTACAAATGATTTCTCAGTTGAGTAAAAGAAAACATAACTTTTAGGAAAATCATTCCCAGTAACTCAGGCTTTGGTTTTCCTCTTACAGGAAAAGTACAGGGTAAGTAGGGATAGAGCTGAGTAGGAATTTTCAACAATTCAGACTTTCAGCTGAAAATAATGATTCAGTCAAGGGAAGCCTTTGCTTGGAAAAGATTTAGTTTTCACAGGTTTTTTTTTCTACATAAATGCTTTTAGGAATTATTTTCAAAATCTGTTTTTCTGTTGCTAGTAACATTGGAATCTGTAGTAAAGCTAAGTCTCTTTTTAAAAGAAGAAAAATAGAATTCACAACAATTTCTAGAAGACAGATGTTCTAAAGGAAAGCAGTTCACACTTGTATATGTTCTTCTTGTTCATCCTATATATATTTCTTTTAAAAATTTTTATTCCACCCTATATGTATTTCTTTTAAAAATTTTTATTCAGAGATATACAAGTATTTTTAGCAAGTCCTTTGGAACACCAGGAGTGTCAGTACAGTCCCTGATGCCCCTTTAGCACAAAATGCCCTACTAACAGTAGGAAGCACTTGATACAGGAATAACGCAGCTCTCCCAAACCACGCGTTGTAACCAGGAGACCGGTTTTGGGTCTTGCCTTTGCCTCTCTGTGCTCAGACATCGAGCCCCCACAGAGAGCCTGGGAGAAGGCAAAGGGGAGGCAGTTTCACCTGCAGGATTTTAAATCATTCTGAGAGGGATAGATTTACAGTACCCCTTCAGGCCAGTGTAAAGGAGATGTACAATCCTGCAAACAGAGACTAGAGATGTTTTACAAATTGTAAAGACATGGAGACAAAGACGATGAGCAAAGCCAGGAGTGAAATCTAGCCAATCTTGCAAACTGCCTGATTATTCAGGCTCCGAGTAGGAGCTGAGACTTTATCCCCTGAGTGAGCAACCTTTGAACTCATGCTGAATTTCAGATTGCGTTGATGACTGTGTTCCTAAGGAGTGCAGGTTCCATCAAAGGACTGAGAGCGCACATGAAAGCACAGCAATTGCAGAGGACACGAATGAAGGCAAAGGCATCGACTCGCTGTGTGAATGTGAAACAGATCTCGTATCTTTTATAAATATTTACAAAGTAATTAGAAAAAAGGAAAGAAAATACACATCAACAAATGAGGCACATCAAAACACTGTCACTAAAGCTCGCATTTCAAAAAAAAGTTAGGAGGAAGGGCAGCTGTAGTCTATAGAAAACTTCATTAATGTTTTCAAATCACTCATAGGATTTAGGTGCTGAAAGGCATGCTAAATTGGGATTTATACATAATCAGATCATTGAAAAACATACAAATGGCTGCCAGAGTAAAGTACAATGTTCACTTTTGAAATTACAAAAAATCCTTTGTTTCAGAGAGTGAATTGACTAAAGTTTAGTTTCAGTGAAGCATGTTTTTGCTTTGGGTGTCATTATTTAGTTTGGCCCCCTTGCCAGAGAAACTTTTTTACTGACTGCAGTTCCTTCAACTNAATTAGATGCTTCATATTTAAATGAGAACTGCTCAGTGTTTACCTTAAATTTTTGAGATGGCAGCTGGGGAGAATTGCAGGGGGCTTGATTGCTTGCCAGGATTTCTCAAACAGATGGATTTGAGCCTCCTCACTTAAATAATCTGGAAAATCAAGTTGGACTAGTTGAATCAAATTGCTGGCGAGTGGGTAAAGAAAACATCCATCCGTCCATCTATTCATCTATCTATCCAGGCACCTATATCACTCCCATCGCCATGGCATCTGAGCACCTTCAACAGCAATGTCATGCAGCAGCCTCAGAATCCACACACCACCAAACATGCCCTTGGCAAAAACCCAGCAGCTTTGCCAGAGATAAAGGATTATGTATGTTATGCTTGTGCATACTAAAGAAAGGATTTTTGCACTTTAACAGCAGTTTCTGAGGTTTCTATGGCTAAGACATTCAAGCACACACATATCCTAAATCTTAGGACTTAGTGATGACGAATAGCTCTGAATGTACTGTTACAGTATGTTCATCAAAACCTTGAGAAGGAATAAAGCATATATTTCCTTTTATAGTTAGCTGGAGGTAGGAGGTAGTGCTTCCAAATGGTTACTAGGTAAATTCGTTTGTTATCATTTTGTTTTCCTTTTCCCCTTCTCTTTCTTGTATTCTATTTTTTTTTCATGTGAGAACTGCCTGTCTCGGCACCTGTAGAGACAAGAATTATTTAGTTAGGAATTCATTTGGAGAAGGGGGGAGAAAATGGGGGTAGAGTTGAACAGTCTGTTTGGACACCCAACTTTGTCGAAGGTAGTTCCCATGGATACAATAGAAAAATATATTTCTCTGCAAGATGGAACAAAGTTCCAGTAGATAAGGGGCATACGTGTATCCTGTGCAGTGAGAACAAAGCCTGATTCTCCTGAGCTGCGCAGTCCATAAAGGATATTTGAGACCAATACAAAAGGTAACCACAACCTGTGTCCTGCAGTAACGCTACATGAAAAGGTCTAAATAAGGAACTTGAACCATTTCTCCCCCTCACCAGCCCCAACTTGGCAGATTGCACTGGCATCAAACTAATTTACAGGTATGGAAACAAGAAGATGAATTAAATGAGCTGCATACTTCATGGGATTATGTATTGCGCATACTTTGTAATGGTTTAAGAATCGTATCATTGCCAAGAATCAGAGTAGGTAAAAAAGAACGTTCCAAACTTTTCTATATTACGTGTTTAGAGAGATGTATGTAGTCTGAAGGGACCATCCTTTGCATCAATGCACTGCTTTCTGAGCAACTACTATTTGTATCACAGTTCCCATCTTCCTTCAATTTTCTGTCAGGTCAAGAGACTTCCTCCCCTTTCTTCCCATCGAGCTACTCTACAGCTAAGCTGTGGAAGTCCTTCCCACAAGATGCTGCAGATGTGGGTTCTTAAATTTGTTCTCACAAGATTGATCAATGATCATGATACACAAACATTGAGGACTATTAAGCACAAAGCCACCATCTCTGGCTCAGGAAACACCTCCTGCCTGTATGAGATGGGCAAGACCAGTCCTTACTGGCCACTGATGGAGGCAAGATGTGGGGCGAACGACTTTGGTCTGACCACTACAGAAGTTCTTACCCTCAGCTCTATTACATGATTTTGCAGAGCCATAAACACACCATGGTTCTCCTAAATTTAATCACTTAATTAGATTCTTCAGTTAGAAAAAGAGATTCCCCAAGGTGCCCCAATAGCCCCTGGAGAGGGAATGAGAGGGAGGCACCCACTGCACCTACCTCATACCTTAGTTGCCCTCTGGAGATACCTCTCTCTCCATTGCTTAGAGAATGCCAGGCAGCCCGGGTTCTTGATTCCCTCAATGCCTTAATTGCTCAAAAATAGGTAGGATAAATCTAGGCCTGCATTTTCATACTAGCTTTTACATGGGAAATGCTCACCACATAATTGTTGAGAATGGATGCCCAGTAGTTGGCTAGAACAATAAACATAAATGTATGTGGTGGAACTGGGTTCATACCAAACTAAGAACCCAGTCCTACAAATCTAGCTGGAAAACTCTGATTTCTGACCATTTTGCTTTAATGTTTTTGTACCTTTTTCATTTGTTTGTTTCTTCAAGGATTATAAATCTGAAAAGTGTTTTTAAAAAAACACTTCAAGAGAAAAAAAAAAAACTTATTTTGTTTTGATTGTCCCCAATAGTCCCTAGGGAAAAGCTTTAGTTTGCAGATTTCCCATTAAAATGAGAATAAAAAGAAAAAATAGAAAATATCAGACAGAACAAGCTCTCTAAAAACTGTTATTGTGGTCAAAAGCCACTTTCCAATTAAAAAAAGCCAATGACACAATGTCTCCAAGTTCTAATCTCCAGTTTAGAAGTGTTTACTGATATAAGTGGTATCACTAACTTCATTAAAACTACTTATAAAAAAAATATTGTTATTTAAAGGCATGTAAAATATACCCTAAAATTATGGTCTTTTAAAATGACACCATGTATTTAATTGAAGTTGATGCAATTTAAATTCTCTCAGCATCTTGCAAAACTCAGATCCCTTAGCTGTTATTGGCAGTGATGTTTCATACATCATTGTTATACAGTCGTTGTTTTATATTGAAATAATTTCTAGACCCCAAGCCTAGACAGAGCATTAGTGTAACCCATGCAGGTACAAGGAAAAGGCAGTTTTTAAAAGGTTTTAGAAAAATCACCATAGCATGCTGCAGTGCAAATGTAAACAGTTTTTAGTTTGGCGGAGTATTAACGCAGCTTTGTGGCCAAGGTTGGGGCATAGGAGCTTTGTGCACACTTATTTAATTTGGGCTGGATTTTGTTAGCTTTCTTTATACGGAGTGGCAGTGGAACCCCTGTATGAATCAATGAAATATTTATAGTGCAAAACGCTGACCATGACTAAGGACATGTTTACATCCAGAATGAAAGGCAATGCAAAGAGCCCAAAGCCAATTCAGAGACTTGTATCATCTCTGAAAAACAGTACAATAAAGTCAAAGCAGCGTGACTATGACGGTGTTTCCATCTGCGCTGCAGAACTGGTGATTCGCAGTCTGTGACCCTGACAATACCAAACACTTGTCCTCGGTGGACCAGCCAGAGCCCAAACTACAAAGTACGTGGCTCCTGCTGTCTTCCAAGCTGCTTCTGGAGAGAGCATGAGCATTCTTGAGAGCTGGAGAGGGACTCTTTGTCAGGAAACATAGTGATAGGACAAAGGGTGATGGTTTTTAATTGGAAGAAGGGAGATTTAGATTAGATATTAGGAAGAAATTTTTTACTGAGAGGGTGGTGAGGCACTGGAACAGGTTGCCCAGAGAAGCTGTGGATGCCCCATACTGGAAGTGTTCAAGGCCAGGCTGGATGGGGCTTTGAGCAACCTGGTCTAGTGGGAGGTGTCCCTGCCCATGGCAGGGGGGTTGGAAGTCAACGATCTTGAAGGTCCCTTCCAAGTCTAACCATTCTATGATTCTGTCTCTAATGTGTATAACAAACAACTATTCATTTCTGTGTGGGGTTTTTTTCAGAGTATATTGTGAGGGCTATGTTGTGTCCTGCCAAAGTAGTGTTTCTGTACCATGAAGCTAAGAGTATGTGTGGCACAATCCATAGTATGGGATGATGGGAGATGGGTGGTGTTTAAGTATACAGAGGATGGTGGAGGCAGCCAAGCTCAGGGCTTAATTTATTTATATTGCTTCTGGAGCAAGGCATCCCAGAGGAGTGCTCAGCGTTTGATTCAGAGGGGACTGAAGGTCCATTCCGAAACAGTGTCCAGGGTGAGCTGAAGTCTCCACAGTGTGGAGAACCAGGACCCACACCTAGGAGCACCCTGGAGAGCTAAACTTTTGGGTAACAACTACAGCTTCTGCCCAGCCTTGCTCCTCACCACACATAAAGAAGGCTCTGGGAGCATCCCCTGCTTGGCTCCAGCCTCATCCTCCCCCCAGCAAGCCCCAAAGACACCTGACATGAGGCTGTCAGGCTGATGGGAATGCAAAGCAGAGAGTTACATACGCTGCCCTCTGCTGCAGAGGAGCTGGGAAAGAGTCTAAACTCACACATGCCGGTCCCTAAAGAGCCAAACAACCTGTTTTTCCCTCTGCTTTTCTCCTCTCCCGTAAAAAAATTTCTCCATTGTGTTCCTAAACTCATCTGGGTCTGAGAGTCTCCTCTTCATCTCCCACTTCATACTGAAAAAGTGTAGCTGCTGTGTGGTTTGGCTGGGTCTGTGTGCGGGTCATCTTGTTACTGATATTTAGGTCACAAATCTTGAGACTAAACAGAGAAAATGTTTAAATGGTTAGATCAAAACCAGAAGCATTTTCTTATTGTATATGCACCTTTTCTGCTAAAAGTGCATGTTTTTAACATCCCTGGTTACATACTCTAATGTTTTTCTGTAATTCAAATACTGTATATTTGCACCCTATCTCTACTAGATATGAAATAACCAATGGAAACAAACAAACAAACAGAAAAAAAACCTCAAAAATAAAGAGCTGAAAAGCAAAATATTCAAGTTCTAAAGTGCTACAGCCTGAGTGCCAGTATTTCAGCAAGGGTAACAGCCCCATAAAGGTAGGGAAGACGATTTTACCCAACATCAGATGTTAATCAGTTACTGGAAAGTTCCTTATGTTCAATACAGTAGAACAAGTAGTGGACGGGATATCATTCATCTCATCCTGGTGTATATGTGAAAGAGGCTGGATGAACAGGCTCCCTGCAAGTGTTTCTTTCTCTACCCTGACAATAAAGGGAGTATAGAGCAGCACAGATGTCTATATTATAGATGTTTGAAGTTGGGCGTAAACAAAATATTTACTTCTGGATTAGGATTTCTTGGTGCTATAAATGCTCAAAACTCTTCTTTCATACCTGCTAATAATTATGAACTTGGCCCTAATATCAAAGATATTTAGAGATGAAACATATTTTTGGCTTTTTTTATTTTTTATTTACCTTCTATGTTGTCGGGGGAGGTTCAGCCTTCAAGGCACATTTTGGTCACATATTTAAAGCTCTCCCTGCTTAGGCTTAGCCTACAACCAAAGTCAAAATGTCTCATGTAATCAAATGACTCTGGAAAGTGGGGTTTCAATATTCTTACCTTTGCTAAGAGTTAGTAATAATGATTGAGTTTCTACTGTAAAAATTTGAAAGACATGAATTATAGAAAAATATAAGTGGCTTCTCTTTAAAAGATTACAAATCTTTTTCATAGTGAGTGCTGTCAGATGAATAACTTCAGGGAAAAAAGAGAGCTGCAAATACTTACACGACGTAATGCCTTTGAATGACACGTAGTCATCGTGGATCCTGCATAAAGAAAATGTTGCTAGGTGGTTGATAAATAAAAACAAAGTGGGTTGGATGCGTAGCTGAGTCTGAACATGAATTTTCAGAACTAGCAAATGAATATGACATGAACAAAGGAGTCAGCAAGGAAACAAGAAAGAGTTTCAGACGAATGCTGGAGTTACTTGCATTGCTTTCCAGAGGTAATTAGGCACAGTCGGGTGTAGGAGCCGCCACTGTTATGTGGCTGCAAAAATTAAGGCAATAAAGACGAAAGCAACTTAACTTTAAGGTGGAATGAAGGCAGCTTTTCAACACAGAGCTATGAATTCAGCCAGTGCAAATGGTGGCCTCTGAATGAGCAGAAGAGTTAACTTAGGTAAGGAATGAAACAAGGGACAAAGAAATCAAAGAAGCTACACAGTAAGAAATAATATTTGAAATTATTTATTCTGGGAATTGTTTAAGTTAAGTGTGGTCTAATTCTGTACAGATTATATATAAATATTATTTTAAAGTGATCACCCACAAAATACTGTGAATTTGGGAGATCTTACAGATGTAAAACTTGAACTGACGAGTTTAACAAACTAGAGGCAGGTTTTGATTTGTTTCATGGAAAATAATTAAAAGTTGGTAAGCATCACCTCAAAGTTATTATTTTGTTGCTCTAACCACAACTCTGTATAGTTTTCCTATAACCCACTAAAAATGGGAGCAGGCCATGCCTCCAATATCACAAGTATAATTTGGAGGTTTCCTATCAATTTTCTTTTTTTTTTTTTTTTCAACCCTAGTTTAGCCTAAAGATGTCAAGATTAAAATGTGAACAGATTTTCCCTCTTAAAACAGCAACCATAACTTCCCGACTTTTGAATTTCACTAATCTAACAGTACAGCAGTCTCTATTTTAAAGAAAGTGAAAAACATTTCCTTCATTCCTTTGAAATTAGAATTTCCCCTCAAAGTGATAACAGAGCAAAAGGGAGGTTCAGAATAGGTGATGTTCAGCCATATGGAGGGGTGAATTTTAAAGGCATCTTATGCAAAGCACATGTTCAATAACAATTTTTTTAAAAACATTCAACCCTGCAGGACTAGGAACAAGAACTTCATACTATTGTTTCTAGCTGAAAAGGTCCTACAATAAATATTAGTCCTTGGAATTGTGACATTTTTATGCTTCAAAGTAGAGATTTTTGAACGTTTTTATGGTTTTTCTTGACCCTTGAAAGGTTGAATTCATGGTAAGTAGGGCATGTGGCTTTTCAAGGCTACATAGCATAGTCTCAGTAAAAACAGGCAAAACTCCCTCACTGCTCTGATGGTTACAAACCTCCTTCTAATTTCCAGCTTCAATTTATTCCTGGTGAGTTTACACCATTTGTTCTTGTGCCAGCCTTATCCTTTATTTTTAATAGCCTTTCAACCTCCCTGTATTTACCTCTCTAATGTATTTATAGACAATGATCACGTGTCTTCTCAGATCTTTGCTAACTTTTTCAGTGTCCTCTATAAAAAACATTTAAAAGATTCTGCTTTAACATACACAGCCCATGCAGAATGCATATCATGCTATAAATTTTTCTACCACTTGCATGGAACAATCTCCGTGATTTACCCACAGCTTTTCACTGCTGAATATAGCAGTCACCCCAAACTTGGGTACATATTTCCTTCTTAATATATGCCTCCTTTTCATCTCTATAAATGTATCTTACTCTTGAAGAAATTGCTTTACTTAGGCTGCAGACGAATGAGTATATGAATATATAGGTTTTTTATTTCTAATTAATCATCTACATTGCCATTGACCTGAAAGTAACACACGTTTCAAGTGGTCAGCACAAGTAAATTGATATCACATAGTGAAAATGTTGATGATACAATATAAGTATTCAAAAATCACCATCCAAAATTGCAAATTGTGGAGGCAGTCATAAAAGACATGAAACTGAAAATATTTCTTGAGGTTTTCATGTAGCGTTTGACTTTTAAAATTTTCATGGCCCAGACCTTTCTCTGCAACTGTAAGGGTTACATATCAACGTCATAAAAAACGAGACGGGATTTTCTTGTAATTAGCTGACTTCAGTGGAGGTTTAGATAAAACATACAAAATATTATGAGACCTATGATAAAATCTTAAGAGTCAGCAGTGCTGAGTTACAGAAACAGAAAGCTGTAGGTGGTAGGAGCCAAGGGAGCAAAACAGGCATCACTCGGCTGTTGATGGATTACCTGGAGGTCCAGAGAAGAACTTCAGAAAAAACAGGTAATTTAGAAGGAAAAATCGAGAGTCTTAACAGTGTTCACACTGCGGTTTTGAGAATTGCTGTGAAGGGGATCCCTTCTCATGAAAAATTGTGTCACACAGCACCTATCGTAGCTCTGCATCATGAAAGAGGCTTTTGGCTTCTCAGTGTTCCATCTTCTGCATATTTAGGAGAAGTCCTGCAGCTGCTTGGAAGTGTGCTGGATAGTAGCCTCTCTCAAATGGGAACTGCACAGCAGAGATCACTAGAGAACAGCTTGCTCTGGCCACAACCCTTCCAACTGGGAGAGTGGTCAACTGCATGCTTCAGGCAACTTTCCAGCCAACTTGTGTTGCCAGGAGTGGATCTA
Organism: Pedionomus torquatus; assembly: GCA_013398155.1. Lineage (NCBI taxonomy): Eukaryota > Metazoa > Chordata > Aves > Charadriiformes > Pedionomidae > Pedionomus > Pedionomus torquatus. The sequence goes on along the minus strand of VZRU01009759.1, from coordinate 278,542 downwards.
ACCCAAGACCTGTGAGGTACAATAGATTCGAGCAAGTGCCTGAAAAGTCCATAAAACCAGGGGAGTTATTTTGAACTGGATCTTGAAATCAAAAAGAAACTATTACAGTTGCTTCAATATGGGGGTGATGTGTCTGCACTTCTTTGTACTTGTGAAAAGGCGCCAGCAGCACTCTGCACCACTTCTAGTCTGGAGGTCTGGGACTTCTGAAGGCCAAAGAGAAGCAATTGCATTGATGCCAGTAAAAAGTATATGGTATGCTGAATTTTAGTTCAAAAGTAACATGACTAGCACACCTTCCAAGGGAACAAATAACCACAAAAAAGAAAATCAAACCATGGAAATTGTTTAAAGAAGAAAACTCACATTTAATTGAGAACTGCTTCATGTGAGGCAAGGGAGCCAAACCCACTGAGTGTTTCAGCTATGCTTGATTTATTGAGCACAGTGGGCTTGTCTCTATCACCTGACATAGTCATTTTAAACTATCTTTGAATTATCTTTTTTTAATTAAATTTCTAAGGGATGATTGGATTTTCTGTTTGAGCGATTATTTGTTTGCTTAGAAAACACACTAGACATCTTGCTGCTTGACCTTTCTTTTACTTCAGATGAGGGCTTGGAAACACTGAATAGCTGGCCACTTTGTTAACAGCTACTTGATCGTAGCTCCAAAGTTGGTATATCCTTCCCAAGCAGGAGTGCCTCCACTGCAGAAGAATTACCTAGTAACATAGAACTTATGTAGCAAACTTGCATATTTCTCACCAGCTTTTGCTGCTGATGTACAATATGTCATGTCCACCTGCTCCCTGACAGCCATACTGAACATCCCTGTGTTGTTTTTTCTGTGGCTACAGCTTGGTCACAGCTGAGAGTATTGGAGAAAGTGTTGAAGAAACCTTAATATGTTGGGTGTACCTGTGAGGGGTGCAGAAAAGTAGAAGAGGAGAAAACAGATGGTTGTGGATGAGGCTGTAGATGAAGCTCAGCCTTAAACCAGTGTTTTATACCAATGCATAAACAGTAATTGTTATACCCAGAAGTACACAGAAAAGGTTAACTGTCTACAAATCAGAGTATGGCCAGAAATGGGCATTTCACTGCAATTTCAATGGTAGTAGAGTTAAGCAAAGCTAAATACTTATGCCTAGTCTCATCCTGTATTTCATAACACAGAATCAGAGGCACAACATCACCAGTGGGTTTTGGTTGGTTAAAAACTGAGGAGAGAATCAAGCTATTTGGCTACATTAGCACTAGAAAAGCAGCACTAGAAAAGCAGTGTCCTAATAGAGACTGAACAGGCAGTAATGATTCTCATGTGAATGCTGGAACTAGCCCAGAAACAAATTTCAAAAGAATGGCCTTTTCAACCACTCATAGCCACACTTAACCCTGGGATTTAGGCCCAGCTCAGGTTAACACTGATCTATGGAGTTCTTAGATTTTATCCCAAACAATGCATGAATTATCAGCCCAGTGGCCGTTATGCTGTTGGGTTTCTTCTTCCTCTGAGGGAAAGATAAACATTACTGCTATTAAGAATTTCAGTAAAAAGGATCACAGACAGACCGGGCTCCTCTTAGTTTGCCATACTCGGCTCCCTCTTTGTTAGAAGCTCCTAAGCAAATTTCATGGAGTCAGCCAGGCATCTAGCGAGCCATTTGGGGAACAAGTCTTCTCACCTAATTTTATGCTTGTGCCATGCAGACATCTACACCTGATCTAGTCATGCTAGTTATGGTTGATGAAAGGACAAGACACATTTCATCTGAACTGGCTTAGATGTTTCTCTTACGATAGTGGCACGTCACACACTACGAGAACCTTTCTCTCTGTAGAGACAATTAAGGAGGACCGTGTTGATTAGCTCAGATGTAAACATCTTTTCCATAGACTACACATAGACATCTACATACAGTTAACATACCCCACCCTTTTTTACTCTTTTGACATAACATTACACATGATCCTAACTCTTTCTGTTTTGCCTACTTAGTTTCTGTTTGTTTGTTTGTTTATTTATAATGCACAGAATTTTTATGCACTACCACCTTTGCCCATATCATAACCTTTTCATATAGGCATACCAAATTTCTGACCACACAAGGTCTGAACCATTCATTTTAGAGCATACAAACATACAAGTGTGTGTTCATGCCCAAGTCGAAAGCATTATGATAGCTGATCTCATAATACCATCAAAAAATAGTGATTGTTCTGTGCTAAATAACCTCAGTCATGACCTGCAGATTATCTGCAGATGATCTGTCCTCAGTGACTCCCTGACTGCTTCTCAGGTTGTTCTGCTTCACAGTTTTGACTGGCTGTGATGAACTGAGCCAAGTGACTCAATTTTTTAGCATCTCTGATTAAAATGTTGTGCTTTCAAAACCAGTTAAAGAGTTTTCATTTAATTCTAAATTTGGGCTTGTTTCTGATGGGAAAAAAGATTTATTTTTGCTTTATTTAGAAGTTTCCGGTTTAATGTTTCTGTCTCTCCCTATTATTTTTGGGGTGGGTTTTTTATGTTCTTCTTTCACTGGAAAAATAATCAGAAAAATTTTAATAGTTGGAAAATATATTTCTCAGCTTTGTAATACTTTTAAACCTTGTATCAGAAAAAAGTCTTAGTACAAGAACACTGTCCACTCCATTTAGTTCCTTTCCCCTTGCATTCTCCATATTTTCAGTAGAAGAAAACAAAGGGGAAGAGGAAAAGACAGTAAGTAAAGGCTGATGCATTACTGAAGGAACAGGGTTGTGGTTTTTGTTTGACATCTTTCAAAAATTAAACATTTGACCAAAAGATTTTTTTCCACCTTTTTTTTTTTGTGTGTCAATTCATATTTTTGATATAAACACAACCTTCCTTCAAGAAGAGTCTTTTAAGAAAGATCTGTATTTCTTTGTAGTGCCTGGGATGAATAACACAGATCTTCTCTGCTTTAAAGAAGGCTTATTTCTTGAGCATCTTTGACTAGTCTACACAGACATCTCATCGAGCTCTTGTGTTTACTTTCCAGTTTCAAGTAAGCTAAATTTGCATCCACACTATAAAAGGTTTTGCCCATTAATATTCCCCAGGAGAGGCTAATTTTAACTGCTACACTGAACTAGTCAGACAATACTATTTTAGAGGGGAGGAAGGCAAAAAGTCTCTGCAGGTATTTACACTCCACCAAACTTTCTAAGCACTTCACATGTGGAATTTTAGCAAGATTTATACAGAAAGCACCCTTCCCTCCTATCCCTCATTCCAAACTTTAGCTTACTTCTATCGCGTTGCATCCAAAATCATTGAAGACACAGAGACAAAAGAGCCAAAGTAAGCTTCTGAAAATTTTCTGAAAATTTCAACCAGCTCCTGACTTCCCTGGTCACCCCCAACAAATTTACATACTGGAATAACGAACATGAATGATGACCTGCTCTTTGTCATGAGCCACCTTCTGGGTCTGTCTGCAGAGAAAGAGTCTAGCAGAAGATAACCTTTTCATTGTAGGTTCTTCTCTGAATGAGCAAATGAGAAGAAAGCTCCGAGTAGATATAAAGTGAGAGATAGAGAAAGAAAGGAAAATCCTTCTGGAAAACCTCTGCAAGCATGGTGGGGATTTGGGGATATTCTTGTGATGAGGAAAGGCACATATTGTTGGTGAATTATATGTCTACACAATTTAGCTTTTGAGACTGACTTTCACGAGGACATAACATGATCATAAATTGGTCCTTTCTCAGCATTTTTATGCTCCCCTGACATTATGTGGAGCAACAAGGCACTAACAGAAAAAATTAACTAGCCCAGCAGTGTCAGCTTGAGCACCGAAACATGAGTTTTTAGCAAGCTACAGATTTTTACATGTGTACACAGGTTCTCATATATATTTACACCATATATACACATCTATCACAGAGTTTAGACTGAGACAGTCTAGATATAGGGAAGACAATAGACGTGGAACAATAATGAGTAAAGGTTTTTTTCCCAGAGTTAACTGGATAAAGTTAAAACAACTGCTTTGATCCACGTTTTTAAATATTTCTTAAAGAGATGAAAACAAGCAATTGTTTTCTCTTATTTCTTCCTAGGAAGTGTCAAAGTAGTATTAATTTGCTGTTATTTGGTGTAACAAGAGTACTGCTGTGAAAAAAAGACTCAAGCCAATGTGCGAGTATGACCTAGATTTTTTAAGGTGTTAAAAGGCATGCATTAATGGATCTTTCAAAGGCAAATATTTAAGTGCTTACCCATTTAAGTGCTTACCCATCTTTAATCCCATTAAAGAGTTACCTGCATCTAACATGTCTTACATGATGTTTTAAAAGCTTGCACTCTCTTTTAAATAAAAGTTTTTGGGCAGTCATCTTGAAATCACTGGTAGTCTCCTCTTCTCTTATAACAATGTCAGTTATTCTATGAGGCAGTTGATATTAATGTACCCCACCTCTAGTCAAACACACAGTTTTTAGCAAATTGTTTGAGGTGTGTAAAGTTTAAGTAGTTTATGGATAACTTACACATTCAACTGATTTCCATGGAAGTTTTCTCAGAAAAGTTGTAGAGATATTTCACAGAGAGAGAGAAAAAGAAATTTTTTGAACTATTTTCTAGGGATTGTTCTCCCAGCTCTGCAAAACATTAATTGGAGTTCCCAAAAGTGGGGATTTTTTTTGTTTGGGGTTTGTTGGGTGTTTTTTTAACACAAACTACGCTTTCCCCTCTCCAAGGTTACTTTTTGTATTTTGCAAAAATAAAGCATATAAATGCCTAGTTTAGAAACTGGAACAGGGAATTAAAATGATATTCAAAAGGAGCTGAATTCATCTAAAACTAAAGTACATTGTCAACCACCTCCACTTGCTCCAGGCGCTGATGCCATGATTAGCTATGCAAGAAGCTACCTGCTGGTTTAGAATTATATGAAGTCACCTCAGGGTATCTACAAGCTTCTCACGCACAAGATACTGACAGTTTTTTTACTTGGCTTGAAACACAGTTGTTGCTACATCCAAGTACTATATCATAGATTGTTATTTCACAAGCTGTCATTAAGGTAGCTCTCCTTATTCTCACCAAACAATTAGTCTGCAAACAGTAATGGTTTGTTCCGAATACCCTCAAAGACTGCAAGACCTCTAGCATTTTTCAGGTAACAACTTCTCGTCTGAAGTATGAACGTGCACTGTGTTTTAATAATAGAGCATTAGGAAAAAAGTATTATCTTCTACCTTTACTTGAAATGGGGAGTGGTGGCAGGAAAGGGGAGATTTACCATGGTACAAAAGAACTTAGTAAAAAAGATTCCTTCAAATCTGGACACTAATATGTACATACAGGAGTTTGGAGCTAAAAGTGTTCTTACCTGAGCTGGTCAACTTTCTTTGGAGAACTGATATTTTATTTTAATTATTTATTGTCACTTACTGCGTACATGAAAAGCAAACCCTGTCAGTGCTGTGGATGAATATAAGAACACAAGTAATTTCACTTTCTCAGGATGAACAGCACAAATGTCACTTGTTCCATATAAAGTCAGTGAGATTGCTTCAGTTGGAAGGCTCTTGACCTACATTTGGCGGTCTTTTTACACACTTCGCCTGTTAACTCCTGGTTACCACCAATTCAGACCACATAAGGGAAAGACAAGCAGTTCTAATTAGATCAAATGGCTGGTACCCATCCCTATGCAAACGCATCAATAAAACTCAACATGGGCAATCAGCTCTTTGTCCTTCCCTGTCAAGGTTTCTCCTAGGCCGAGGCCAACAAACTACTGCATTTTGCAGCTCTTCTCTGACATGAACAAACATTTCCTTAAAAAGGTGCTTCGGCAATTGCTCATTTCTGTATTCAAGATTTAGTTTGGATCCACTGACTCATTTTTACTTGTAGTCTAACCAGATCTTCATTGCCATAAAAACATCAAGCCTAACAATCAGTCTTCACTCTGATCTTCCCAGCTTCTGTGCTTACTTACTCATTCCCACTGAAGTGCATCCATACAACCATCCTCATCCCGCTCCTTTTACGTTTGCAGATGGCACTCATTATATTTACATGTGTTTGCATGTCAGGAATCCATGCTTGGCACAGGGCAACATGAAGGTGCCTGCTAATAATTCTACCAGAGAAGATGGGAATAGATGCTGTCAGCACCAGTCCAGAGTAATCTGCACCTTTGAAAATGAAACCATTTATATTTAGGTACGTAAATATAGACTGAAGAAACTAAATATAATTCTTAGGTTGAAAATGTTGACCTCCATGAACAGACCCCTCCGGTGAAAGCTGCAGAGGAATGGTATTATTAGACAAAGAGGATGATCTGAATTCATCCCCTGGTGAGACTCTGTGGCCCTTAAACAAACACTTCCTTGAAAATTACCTGGATCTTAGCTAGCACACAGGAGTTGCATGTTAAGGTATCAGGCATTAAACCAAAATACGGCCCCTGAGCAATAAAAACAGCTATTTTTATAACCAAGGAGCTATTAGACATACTGTCACCAGGACCATATAGCTACTTTTTGGGAAATTCATGCACAGGAGCCTACAAAGGGCTCAGAATAGATGAGATGTCACGTAGAGAAACACAGGCACACAGATGCATGTATATACGTGTATGCATAAGTAGACAGCCTTAGTGTTTCAAAAAGCTTATACTGTAATCGCAGACAAGACATAACATCAGAAAACCACAAAATTAGGAAGTAGAGGGAAGGAGGAAGAATGGGAAACAGTCACCCTTATGGTAATGTACTTACTGCTTCAGCTGAGATTTCACACTATATGTTATTCAAAAAACATACTCATTAGTGACTTCAAAGCACACGGAAGTCAACATAAAGGCTCCTATTTGTCTGCCATAGATGTGTAAGCTACCCTTTGAAAACGCATGGCTACCTGCTTTGTGTCAGATGGTGTCAACCAATGCAAAATGTCACTCACCAAAACAAGCAATGGGCATGAACAGCTTTTCTGCTTCTTCTGTATTTTGCTGTCAGCTTGTCATAGGCGAATTGCTTCACAATAATAAACAAACCGTGGCAGGTTTGATTAATATCAGTTTTTATTACGGCAGTTGCAACCATTAATTATCTAGCTGACTAATGATGAGATACAATGCGGTTCTAATCTAATAGCAAAGGGTATCAAGTTCATTAGAGTTCATCAAATACAAAACTAAAAAAAATTGGATGCTGCAGCTTTTCTAGAAGTCTGACAAGAGCAAAATTCTCCAACATGCACATTCACCTGACTTTTTCATTTTTTCTTGTCATGGTATAAAACTTAAGCTGCATTAAACAAGAAGAGCAAATGAAAATTAGTTGGAAGAGTACTTGAAGTTTCTCCCATCTTAAAATTATTTGTTCTTCCCGAAAAAATATTTAGTAGCTTCCTTAGTGGGTGTTTTCTGTTATGATTTAAAATTATATCTCATAAATCCCTTGAAGAATTATCCTAAAAATACAGGGTGAAACACAGGCCTATTGAAGTCAATGCCAAAACTCCCATTGACTGCAGCAGAGCCAGGATTCCACCCACATTAAGATTCAAAACAAGAAATTGCAAAATGTCCCTTTTTGTAAATGTTTAATACCATTGTTCAATGCCCAGTTTTTCAGTGTTTTCAGTCTTCAATTCTTCCTTGTCTTTGAATGAGGTTTTAAATCCTAACTCTGTTTACAAACAATCTTTGAGCATGCTTTCAATGCATTTATACTTGTATTTATAAAAGTATTCAGCATATCCTCATACTTTATCTAGAAAGAAGTACAGTATACACACTTATTTCTTGCCTTTGTGTATCCAAACATTTTGCTGTTACAATTTGCATGTATATTAAAAAGCTTGATTAAGGCAACTGAAAAAAACCTACTTGTAAATGACTTCAGCGATAACTGCTTGCCTGAGAGAAAAAGCATGATTTCAGTAACACAAGATAAGAGCCTTTCTTAAACACACTACGTCTTGAATTTTAAGTGTTTGGCATCCAGATGATATTTTAAGAATTTAATGCTAATATCCAGGAAATAATAAAGTTGTATAATTAATACATAGAAATCTTGCTTGTGAAACTCACGAGGCTGCTACAAATGTGGTGTATCCAAATCAAGGCTAAAAAACAAGGAAACGAAACCATACGCTACATGAAAGCATGCAGATTCAACTTTTCTTTTCAAAACCTGCTTATTACTCTCAGACCCCCAGACGCTACAGTCCTAATGGAGCTTCCTTAAGAGCACCAAACTCCTGCCACCCCTTTCTTTAACCATTTTTCCCAAACAGTCATTTAACCTGATTTTGCTCTCAAAATTAAAAAAAGCCGTGGGATGAGTATGGGAGTCACTCACTTTGCAGGACAGTCACCTGGCAAACACAAAACCAGTCCAGGAGGGAGAGCAAATCTCGCACGAATGCAGTGGATGTGGGAGCACAGCAGGACGGGCCCATGTCTCCCCATGCAGACTGGTCCAGGCAGCTTCGGCTGGTTGGTACCTCCCTCCAGAGAGGTTCAGATGAGAGGGTCTGAATTTCATTAATGAGAAATAAATAACCAAGGCTGGCCTACAAATCAGTCCCGTCTGCAAAAGTTTTAATGAGATCAAGAATTGCAATGAAAATGTATAATTAATCTGCTGGTTTTATTCTAGCTCTTTGTATTTGCTTGCCAGATGAAAATGATAATAAGATGATATGGTCTCCCAAGCAAGAATCTAACTGCCTCTAGCTTCAGGGTATTAGATGACTTGTTCTCACAAAAGGAGATATTAATAGCGCTCATTAGCAACAGACTGGCTTTCTCTCTACCAGCTCACAATAACTCATGAAGGCAAAAGTCTGTTTTACTGGGGTCTGGACAATGCTTATTCAGCACACTCAGGTCATGCTGTGAGTTTTTCTCACAGAAAAAGGAACCCTGAAGCACCCTGAAGAGGTGCTGGGTGGCTGGGAGAGCATGACAGACAAGTGAAGCAGCTCATCAACACCTTCAGCGGGACACTTGTCTGAGTGGAGATGACTTGATGACACCCAGGCGTACATAGCCTACCGCTGGTCTAAATTTTGCCAGAAACAAAGGTGTAACTGCCTTCAGTTCTAGGTGACATCATGTTTTGTGTTAATATAAGATCTGAATTCTGCATCTGTCCAACCTTCACTTTCACAGATGCAGTGAAGAAGGTAGTGACTTTCTAGAGTGCCGTAAAAGTTCTCTACCCTCTGTGGCTGTGTCACCCGCAATGACCCACACTGCCTTTCTCTGGTTAATTATGAGGGTCACCATTGCTTTGTGTCCTCAAGGTGAGAAAGAGGCAGCAGCACATTCCTTGCAGACAGCCTCACAGGACTAGAAATAACTTGCTGCTGTGACCTCTCAGAGCCAAGCCTGCTGCTCTTTTGAAGGTGGAGCAAGGAGACTTATTAATTTTGGCGTTTCCTTCATGTAGACCTGTAATCACAACTTCCTTGTTTCAGACTGACAGTGTTATTCCTGACCTATAAACTCCTGAAAGGCTTTACAAGTATTTACCTCAAGGATTACCTCTTTCTCTGCTCTGTGCTGCTGCAGCTGAGAAAAGGCAGCTGAAATAATACTCCCAGAAGACAAGATACTGTTGGTGTACCATGGAGATGGAACAAGTTTGGTTGGGTATCTGGAGGAGAAAGGATAATAACTTTGCTGTTAATGTGAACTGGACCACACTTTTAAGGATTTGTGCAGGATATCTGAACTCTATTACAATGAAATGAGATATTTAAGATAGTAATTTTGGGCCTCTTAACAGCAATGCAATAGAGAATAAGGAGCACAGAAAACAAGCAGCAAGATGGTATGGACCTCATACGCTGTTAACTCCTCAGGGCAACATTACAAACCCTTATAGTAGGATTCACACAACACAGTCTCTGCTATTGCCTTTTCCTAGAAGCAAAGTATGATCCCCTTTGATGCAGCCAGGGATTTCCAGCTCCACCCCACAGGCTGGGCGTCACTGACAGCAAGTTCCTCCCTGGACCACAAATATTTTTGAAGGTCTTTCATACCTTTAGCAGTTGGGCAACCCTGGGTCAGTGGTGCCCAGAAGAAAAGTGCCACCAAGACTGTTTAAACCCCTTCTTTCCTCCTTGGTTGCTTTCCTTTTCTTGTCTGGTTGTATGAAACCATGGTGGCCAGGATGAAGGCAGCTACAGGTACAGGGATGTGCACACATATCCAGGATGACAATTTAGCCTCTGTTCCTGTAGGATGACAATTTAACTCATGCTCCTCTCTGCTGGGAATAGTCTAGAGCCTTTCCCCAGGAATATTTGAAACAGGTGTTGTGGAGCTTGAGCTACTTCCAGTAGTGAGAAGAATCTCACAGGTATTTCAAGTATCCCTACACTCACTACTCTGTATGCATGTGAGCTCCTACAGGCTCTGTCATGGTGAGATAGTAGCTTCCCTCATTTAGATATAGGGCAGCTATAGCTGCGCTTATGTAGCCATTTGAAATTGTTTAAAGGATTAATTGATAAGAATATGCTTTCATGTCAAAGCTGTGATAACCCCTTTTAAGCATACATAATGGGGCTACCAGGGAAAGAGGGTGTAGTGAAGGATTGTTCCAGGTAAAGCTAAGAGGGCTGGATGTTACGTATTGATGGGACTGCTACACAGCGATACAAAAGCAGTACACAGATAGGCAAACTTTAGAATAACGCAGTTCACCACTCCTCCAGGACTAGTTCAGGACACTTAAAAGCTAAGCTTCTGCTCTGCTTTCTGTACAAAGGCAGATGGCTGAGACTGTCCTCCCTATCCTGAAGTCCATCTTTGGAAGCACAAATTACTAACCAATTTGGGCTTGAGCGACTTTTCAGAGTGAATGCTTACAGCACATAGTCCCCCAACTGGGGGACAGAGAAGACTATTGCCTTTCCTTCTTGTGCCACCACCTAGCTGAGTTGTCCTCCTGCCAGGGCCTTTGCACAATTTACGTAAATCATAGAATCACAGAACACCAGGATGGAAGGAACCTCGAGGATCATCTGCTCCAACTTTTCTTGGCAAAAGTACAGTCTAGATAAAAATGGCCCAGCACCCTGTCCAGCTGCATCTTAGCATCCAATGATGGGGAATCCACCACTTCCCTGGGGAAATTATTCCAATAGCTGATCTCATTGTGAAAAAATTTTTGTCTTGTGTTCAACCTGAATATTCCCAGGAGTAAATTGTACCCCTCATCTTTTCCATGTGACTCCTTGTAAAAAGGGAGTCTCCATCTTCTTCATAGCCATAGTAAATACTGGAACATGGTGATAAGGTCTCCCGTAAGCCTTCCTTTCTCAAGGCTGAACAAACATGTTCACTCAGCCTTTCCTCATATGGCAGGCTTCCCAGTCCTTTGATCATCTTGGTGGCCCTTCTCTGGACCCTCTCCAGCCTGTCTACATCTTTTTTTTTTGCAAAGAAAAAGGACCAGAACTGAACACAGTATTCCAGGTGTGGCCTGACAAGCACTGAGTAGAGTGGGATAACAACTAACTCCTTTATCTCTACTGGTGATGCCCTTGTTGATGCAACCCAACATCCTGCTGGCTTTCTTTGCCAAAGTGTCAAAGTGCCAAAGTAAGGAAGGGACACACAGAGAATAACTCTCAGGAGCTAAAGCTCAGGTAAACATACCAGAGCTGCTCATTAGCTCCGGCAAAGCTAGCAATGTAGCTGTGGCAACAGAGAACTTGGGGCAAGGTGCAAAGGCTGATCAAAAAGTTGACAAAATACTTAGGTAGTTAGCTCATGCTGTGTTATGTGCTACAAGGGCATAATTGTTATCAGTACCTGGAGAAGGAGGCACAGATCGAAGCTGACAGAGGAACATCTGCACAAGCTGAAGTCATTTCATGAAGCTACACAACAAGCTCCCAGTCATAGATGTATGGTGGGGATGGAGCAGAAGATGCAACTTCTCCCTTGTACACTAGTCACATGGAAGTCCTCTGTACTCAGAAAAAGAATATCTAAGAGATAGCAAGTGTTTGCATGTTAAATGTATTTGTGTCCTTCTAGTAGGGACTTCTTTCTACTAGACTTTTGCTCCTGGTTTCCTGGGAGGTCAGAAAAAGTGAGCATATTTCTCAGTCCTCGTTTTGTCTGCCAATATTACCCATAGGGGGTCAGAAAACCCCTTACATCATCTTAAATGTTTGTTGCCTTCAGAGGAATGCTCCTGCATCTAAGGGAAGCTCAGCTGTGTAGACCATGACCAGACTGATTGTGTTTCACAACACAGAGTTCAAGTTGGAGGGAAAACAAAGCAAAGTACACATGCTCTTGTCCTACCTACTGCCTCTGACAGAAATAGTGTTTCAGAAACAGAGTAAAAATACCAACATTTTCGAACAGTTGTAAGTGCAGCTAGAGCTTAAACCTGTATTCTGGCATCCACAATGCCTAATTAGCTTTAATATCTGAGTTGGTGAAGAGTTACAGCTCCTGTCAAGAGACAGGCCTGAAGACTGTTAAGGGACGGGGATTATCTGTAAATCATGACGGTGGCCTCAGGCCTACCTTTGGAATAAAGAGCTCAATTTTTACAGCACCAAAGCCCAGATCCTCAAAGACATTCAGATGTTAAATTCCCATTGACCTTTCCTTAAGGTTTCAGGCTTCAGATTTCAGCATTTTGGAGCCAAATACATAAACAAGTTCCTCAGGTCTCTCTAAAATCAACTAACTAATTAATCTAAACTAATTAATCTAAATTAACTTTCCATTTGTTTCCACCTTATAGGTTATATCAAACGATGACAAAATTCAAGGCAGACTATTTGACAGTTAATAATAACATCACATCCTCTTTGTGTTTCTGGGTGAAAATCTAACAAGAACAACATCAAATTCTTTTGGTCTGTTGTAGTCTTCAGTCATATTCTTATGACAGCTGAAACAAATTACTCCTACAAATGATAAAGCCACATTTGGACTACATGAAACAAACAAGTTTAAATTGGACTTACATCTACAGAAACACACTAATAGAAAAATAGATATTGGGGCTACAGTATCAAGAAACCATTCCTCTCTATCTGTTGCTCTAAATAGTTTCTAATTTGAATAAGATTTTATCTATCCTTGTTTTCCTCAATATGCTGGATACAGGGTAGCCAGAGAATCACAAACCCATAGCACACAAATGTTGAAAAGTCCAAAAAGCTTAAAAAAGAATTTATTTTGATAACTTCTAAAAATTAACAGTCAATGTATTTTATAAAAAGAACAAAATCAAACCCCAAGTGGTATAATTTGAACAGTAAGTTGTGTGCAACTAATGTTTTACATAATTTATAATTTGTTTTTTAAAGGGATTTCAAAGTCACTGGGGATATTTTGTTTTAAAAGTTTGTAGACAGAGAATGGTGAAGAGTAGCTCAGAACTTAAAATGCCTTGTTATGCTGATCTTGTCAGTTCATATACACTGATCATGTGGATAGGTATAATATTACATGTAATGGAGAATGGGAAATTTGCTGAAATCCATGCTTGAGGAAGGAGGGAATACCAATTTTCAAGAAGTGCCTGCTAAATATTGAATATGAGTGTTTGAAATACTACTTGAAAAGGAGAGAGGTTTATTAAATTAAATAAAAATCTTGATTTCTGACTGAACCAAAACTACAGCCTTTAAATTAAAGATCACCCAAAACGTTTTGCTTGCCCACTGGCTAATAAGTTGTCCATGAATATTTTTGGCATTAAGTAGTTTAAATTAAAACCTCAGTGCCCTATTTCATCACAATTTTTTTGATACCCAATGCCAGACACGGTAAGGTTTGAATGACAGAGCCACATCGCAGTTTTTAATTCCAAGTGTAACCTGCGGAGAGGCGCGAGTGTGTGAGCAAGAGCATTCCAACTGTGTCTAGAGTATCTGGATTGCCAGACTTCAAATCCCTAGTAAACAGCCTGTTGGAAACCTAAAAATAGCTGGACATGTGCAGGACCTGATGCAGCAGCTTTTAGAAGGAAGATTCCCAAGCAGGGGGACAAACAGAAGGCATTAGGAGTTCAATGAATTATTAGAGCTGATTTTCATTTTAATTTTTCTTTATTGATGTCTACCTTGTTGTCACACTATAAATACTACTCAGAATCAGGACATCAGTTAGATAATTAGATAACTCCGGAACACAATTTTTTCAGCTTTTTCCAGCCACACAGTAAAATTTGATTTTAGTTGTTTTTTTTTTCCCACCTTAGTAGTAGCAAAACTCTCATTATAGAGAGGGTCTACATGTCTGGTCTTTACTTCCTAGCCAAACTGCAGTTATTTCAGGAATAGAAGGATTCAGTCTTTTTCTCCTCAGTCCTGTGAACTGGCCTCCTGGCATCTAAGAATACCTTGGTTCCAGAATCTCTAGAACTTTTTCTGAGAATGTTCAAGAGTTCTCTTAACATATACAGAATTAATTTATGCTATTGACATACTTGGGGTTGCATAAAAGCCTTCCAGAAAAGAAAAGCAAAATGACAAAGGCCATTTTAAGTATTTCTTTGCAACAGCTGGCCTAACTGTGTGGCATATGTGGCTTCCATCAGACATGGACAAGGCAGAAATTGAATGGTCATTCTGTGGTCATCATCTGGCTTACAAAGGAAGTATTGAGAGCGCTGCTAGCAGTACCTGCAAAGATTGTGCACCTTTAAGCACGCATCTATGAAACGCTGGAGGCCTCCTCAAGAAATGCTTTTCCATAGCACTACACTTCCTTGGTAAAAGGTCTCAGTGTTAGTATGTCTTTCCCCTCAGTGCTGCAACACAATGTGGTAATTAGCACAAAGTGATAAAAAGTGGGATAGAAAAATACTTACTCATTGGCCCAGGAGGGAAGTGCAAACAATTGCAGTTCTGTGGAACATTCGTGCAAGTACAGCTTATCAAATAAGTGCATGTGAAATATCGTTTATACATAAAGCTCATGGTGTTCTTTTCCAACTATTATTTTGCTGGAATTACAGTGTAAACATGTTATATAAAATGTTTTGAAGTCTTAAAATAAAAAGTGTTATGTGTGCTGAGGATTTATATCGCAAATATACATGTGTGCTGAAATAGTTATATTTCGGCATCTTATAGCGCCTTACATATGTAGTTCATCCTTTCCAAAGAATTTCATTGCATGGATGTTTTGAGCACTGTTCTATTTATATTCATCCTGCAGCAAAGTACATTCAGAAAGTACTGCTATGACTTCAGCACCTATTTTGAAAGAACTCTGTCCTGGTCCATTTGTGTCTTACATATGTACTTAAAACCAATATAATGACTGTGGGTAGTTACCGTAAGGGTGTGTATACCAGAGTCATTATGCATTATGCATAATATAGCTGGACTCCACCAGTCATTTCAGCCTGCTCAGAGCTGGAGGAGCTTTACTATAACTGTATGATACAGACTGTCTTAAAGGGTCATCTTTCAGTACGTCATAGAAATCTTAGTAAGTTCAGATGTGAGTATCAAGCATAAAAGTTTACACTGAATTTTCAAACATGCAAAATCTCAAACCAAAGCAAAGGCAATATTCTCTTGTTTTACTTCTTGTGGGGAAAAGTAAACCAGTAGTTCTTCTTTGTACTGAAGGAAATAAAAATACTACAAACAGCAGAACCTACATTTTCATGATTCACTCCTACAAGCAAATCCATTTTTTAACATTCACATATGTGAATTATTTTTTTTTAAAGTTTGTATAACTGTAAAGACAATGGACACATTTCAGTACCCTTTGATACCATCATTTCCTCTTTGCAAGTCACAAATAGTCCATTTTTCTATTTTGCATTGAAATGTGGCCTGAAGCATGAAATTAGCATCACTGCTTAGGGTGGGTCAAACCCAAAGATTAAAATCTTGGCTTTTTTGAAATCTGCAGGAACTTCAATAGTTTCTAAAACCAGACTGGGGTCCAAAGCCAAGCTCCCATTCACATGGATATCAATTCTCATCAGAATGATGAATATCTCCCAACTTCTCCTCAGCTTTTCCATGATGCCTATACTCGAAGCCTCATCATAATCGGGCTAGAACCAAATCTATCCCATATGGATTTGAGAATAATGTTGTGGGTTTCTTTGAGGTTCTTCTACTTTACTGAGGGAAAATGCAGGAAAGAAGTACACTATGAAGTTAATGTGTAGTAAAGCTTAGGATGTGATTCAGGAAGTTTTCATGAAAGTAAATACAGGGAAGTTATGAAATACAGCACAGAACTGTGCTATTAATTAGCAAATAGCACTTTCTTCAGCAACTGAAAAATAATGAGCAAATGGAATGTCTCCTCCCTTTTTCTTCCCCGTATGCATCTCTGCCTTCTAGCAAATTGCCGTCTGACATTCAAATCATGCTATGTCTGGAATTACATAGTGCCCATGCTGAACATATATTCCATGCACCAAGAGATGAGTGACACAGGAGCCACAGCACAGACAGGGGCAGGGGGATCCAGGAGGGGGAAACGGGCCTTATGTTTATAAGTATCCGAAGGGTGGGTTGAAGGAAGATGGAGCTGGACTCTTTTCACTGGTTCCCAGTGACAGGATGAGGGGCAATGGGCACAAGCTGGAACATAGTAGGTTCCATTCAAATATGAAGAAAAACTTCTTTCTGGGGAGGGTGACAGAGCACAGGAACAGGCTGCCCAGGGAGGTTGTGGAGTCCCCTTCTCTGGAGACCTTCAAGACCCACCTGGATGCAGTCCTGGGTAATGTGCTCTGGGCAATCCTGCTTTAGCAGGGGAGTTGGACTAGATGGTCTCTAGAGGTCCCTTCCAGCTCTGACAATTCCGTGACTCCACGATTCTGTGATTTTCTCAAGTGAGTCTTGGATAGTCTTGGACAGACTGAAAAAGAAGCAGCTGTAGGCATTCACCTAGGAGGTTGTTCTGGCAGGTTTTTGAGTTCTGCCACAGCTTCTGGGACCCAGTGCAAGCTTGCCACCTTAGGCCCACTCCCAGCTGAGGCACCAACATACTCTTGAGGCTTTCTGCCAGGAACCGGGTTGCAGAAGGGTGTTGGACCAGGGTCTTGTGAAGGCTTTGGCTAGCACCCTAACCGCCAGAAAATCCTTCCTCTTGTTGTTCTTTATCATTCAAATGCTGGAGAATGGTCTTGTGGTTTAGCCCCAGTCGGGATCAGAAAAGGTGGAGCCAAGCACCCCAGGCGTAGGCAGGTGCAAGACAAACTATAATCGGTTGGAGGCACACCCACCTTAAATCAAAGGTACATTTGCTTCCTGGCTCCTGTTCCTGGCTTGGACCCTGTGCAAGTCACTGGAACTGTTGGTGCTCCTGTTTCCTCACCTGTAATTTTAGGGTAACGGAACTGGCCCGCCTCCCAAGGCTGCTGTGAAGTTCCAGCAATGAGGACTTGTAAAGGACAATGCGATCGCTGGTCAGGAAGCTGTATGTAAATCCACCGTGTAGTTATCATTAATGATACTCGCGGAGGACTCAGATATGTAAATGCACACTGACACAATCATTTAGTTTTAGTAGTTCATTAGGTGCCAGTGAACTAATTGCAGATTACCGTGTCATTAGTATTAAAGAATTTTCTTTCCAGAGTTAGCGAATTGCACCGTAAAGTGTCAAAGCCTGGCAGACCATCTTTAAATAATTTGGGTCATTTTCTCCTTCATGTAAATGAGGGGCTGTGGTTTTACACAGCAGAGAATCAGGCTCCTGAAGTGTTGTTAAGTAAGGCTTCAATCACTGCCTTCAGCCGGTACGAAATGTTCTAAACTGGTTGAAAAATTCTTGAAAATGAATAACCTGGACTGCCAGGCATATCCCTTCTTCCGCTCCGGAGCTGCCTATGTGGCATTCCTGGAGGGAGGCTGGGCGGCGGGAAGGGTAAGCGCGCTGTGGTTAATTGGTAGGGCTGCAGCCTGGCTCCCATCCCACTGGCAGCTCTCAGGCATTCCCGGTGCAGCCCTGACTGCTGCTGCATCACTGGTGGCATCAGCCCAGCTTTAGATGGGGCTGTGTAGGTTGTTACTGCTTTACCACTCATCCAATATACTCCTGAGGAAGTTGATGGGGAGGAAAGTGGGAAATGTTAGTAGTGTACAAGTCAGGCAGCTACCCAGAAAAGGCATTTCTTTTCCTTGCCAGAAGTCAAAGTCTACTATATACAAAGGAGGCATTATAGCTTCTCATAAAAAGGTCACAAGAATCTTTTGTAATGGAAAGTGGTGTACAGCCTAAATATAGGATCTCTCCCAGAATTCCTATAGCGTGTAGATTAACTCCTGTTTATTAATAATATGTGGGTTGCTGCTATGCTGTGCTGTACAAAACTTGGCAGTTGAAAGAGAAGAAACCAAATCTGTTCTGTGTGTAGCTATGTAACTGGAAGGAGATGTCATTATATATATTTTAAAGCAGAGGAATTTTAAATCATCTGCAGAATATTCCAAATGAGTCACTGACCTCTCAGCCTTTTATGGAAAACGTGTGTATTTTGTTTGTCTTCCTTTCTTCATCAGAAGTGCGAGTTGTGGCATATGTACTTATGCAAGCGGAAATATTTCTATGCAGACTTTTAAAATACATTGTAATAATCCATATTTTGAGGAGTTCCTGGACAGCACATGCCATCATGTAAAAATTCCTGAGTATGGAATGACGTCACAAGCCATTACTGTATATCAAAATATGTAAAGATTACCTCTTAATGGCCCCTGGATCAATAATGAACGTTTGAAATGTCCCTGAATACGTGTTCACAAGATGGAGGTTTGCAGTTTGACGGACTTCTGACCCAAAGGTGATGGAAGCCAGTTAATTATAATTAACTATAATCCTGCTTAGAAAGCAGCAATCATTCAATAATACATCATTTGCTGTCCTGGGAAATGGAAGTGGGGATTTCTCTCCAAACTGCCTTTCTTTGTAATATTCCTGAAAGTTTCTCAAATCCCAGTCCTATGCGGTTACCACTAAGAAAACCTCATGCTAGAAAAGTACCCTCAAGTCAATTTATCCACTTAGCCAGTGGTTAAATAAAAAAAAAGAGTATTTGAGAAAATGATGGAATTTCCAAACCTTATCTTGGCCCCGCTTAATCTAAAAAACCTGCTTGGCCTTTCAAGTATTGTTGAAAACCTGGCAGGCATCACAGAGAGCAAAGCAATACATATTAGCTGTGCTGTTAGACATTCACTTCTAGGAAGCTCTGTCCTTTTGACATTACACATCTTGAAATGGGGAATTATTGGCAATTTTAACATCAGAAAACTGAGCCAGCATTTTCAATGGAATAGTTTTTCCTCTTTCTGGCTGTACCTCTAACTACTCAGAAGCAAAACAGTCCTTATCTACTGGTATATTTTCAATTCCGTTTTCAATCATTATTCCAGCACCACACCCACTCAAAAAGCGTGCAGGTATTATTAATAAAGATCATTAGAAGAAAAAGCAGCTTTTGCTATCTGATTTGGGTTGTTGGGTTTTTTTTGTGGTAAAGAAACAATCTTTAACCTTCATAGCTTCAGCTCATATTACTGCTTACCCGAGATTGGACAGCAATCACTACTGTGAACATGGCAAAGTGTTTGCAGCAGGCGCATGTCTTTTATTCTTTATATATATATATATATACACACACACATATGTATGCACGTACACATTTGAGCTATATCAGATCTGTGATAGAAAAATGAACAACAGCAAAAAAAAAAAACAAAATAGATTTTCAAAGTATATATTTGTAAATTGCTACAGCATTCATGCTGTGCAGAAGTTTATAGAAAAATAATTTTAAAGAGATATTAATAAAAAACCTGTGTTCTGAATTCCAGCCATGAAACCCCACTGTATGTTCATCCTGGGTTGCTTGAAGCAGTGCACAGTTGGGATACCTGTGATTCTGACATTTTCTGACTTAGACCAGGAAAAGTCACTGACAACTGAAGAGTCATTGTTTAGAAAAATATATGGTTGCTGGAGGCCATGGTTCTGGTGGAGTGAGATTCCTCTCCTTATTTTTGCCATCTAAAAGTGACTTGTCTTATCTAAACTTGTCACCTCGATTCTCTCTGGGGAAGTCAATGGGGAAGCAGTAATTCATCTTATTCTACTGTAATTGTCTAAGATAGGGAGTTGAGCTTCCCTTTGTAGGCATCTCATTCTTTCCATTGACTGCGAAGAGCCAAGATAAATTATTTGGATTTGGTCTTTAATTTTTAGGTGATTAATGGTCAGTGAGACAATTACCACCTGGCTCTCATGGGAGAAGAGACAGATCTCTCACTGCAAAGCCAGTAGAAATAATGAGAAATTCAGGACCTGGAGGCTGCAATCCAGAATGAGGCTTCCTTGCACCAAACCATCAAGTCTGAAAAATCTCTGCAATGGAGGGCATGCCTTTGTTCAATAATTAGGGAGAATGATTTGGATTTCCCATACCATCACTACCTTTGAACCCCTCTTTGCTTCTGTTTCTGAAGACAAAGACTGGCCCCTCAAAGAAAAGGATTAAACTTTCATTTCAATAGGTCTAACAGCTGGTTTTATGGTGCGGCTCAGTCATAGGCACTATAGATCTGTTTCCAACAGCATTTTCTGCAAGATACACTGATCTTCTGGAGAGTATAACAGATAGGTCATTTGGAGGGGAGATATCCACTAATGATCAATAATTTGTTAACTATTTAGTCCCCTCTATGCAGAGTCTCTCTTTGGTCCTGCTCCTTTTGAATTTGCCAGTTGATGGCAAGAGCAACTCATGCAGAGTTGAGTGAGGAGACCTTTGCACAGATAGACAGTGCAGTGGGAGTTCACTTGCTCTCTCTGACCACTCCATCACACCTTTGGAGAGGGTTTCAACATGGCCATGTGGACATCTGAAGAGGCTCTGCCACTCAGCACAAACTGAGCTACACAGGCTACCTAGACAAGCTTCCAGGTGAAGCTTATCCAGCTACCTAAGACTTTGCTATGACACTACCAGGACATTGTCTTGAGGTGACATGAAGCATGGCATCACAGCCCGTACGCAGGCCTGGAGGAGGAACGCACACATACTAATTTGTTTTAAGACAAGATTAGTTCACAGAACAACAACAGTGTGCAGGGCTGAGGGCTGATTTAATCAGCTTGGTGTGCACATTTTATTCTACCACCCTCCATTGAACTAACTCCCTCTAAAACAGGTGTCAAAACAAATAGGTGAAAGGGGTAAGTTCAATGCGATGAACATTTAAACAATGTGAGTAATCCAATCAGAAATTATTTGTGGCTTTTTTTTTTTTTCTTTGGCAAAATTTTCAAAAATAGAACTAGCAGGAAGCAGCATAAGCTGAACTAATAGTCTGGTTTCTCTGTGCACCCTCCCAATTCCATTTTAAAATGTTGACCCTGTTGACGAGTCAGTTTTGGAGATTTTGCCACATTCTTGCACTTGATGAAGAATTGATGATGGGCACAACCACTTTTGTCACACATTCCTGTTTATGGCAAATGCTCAGGGTGCTGTTTCCTATACTCAGGAGAATGCAGACAAAGGAGGGTAAGTCTGCATCCTATCCTGAGCTGCTTCCACCAACCATCTCCCGGTGCTGTTTCTGGCAGCTTTTCTGGTTTTCTCTATCTCTGCTGTCTCTGTGCTATTTAGAATTACAGAATCATAGAGTGGATAGAGGTGGAAGGGACCTTCAAGATCATTGAGTTCCAACCCCCCTGCCATGGGCAGGGACACCTATCACTACCAGACCAGGGTGTTCAAAGCCCAGTCCTGGCCTTTCTTATACTCTTATGCACAGATGCAGTATGCTAATCCTTCTGCTCCTGAGGTATGTCTTCATGACACAAGACAGCAAAGGCCAAGCATACCCCAAGTTTGCTCTGAGCTGCAGAGAGCAGCAGAAGGATGTTAGTGGGCCGCACTGCTTAAAACCTGGGCAAGTATCTGCATTGTGCAGTACGTTGTGCACTGCAGACAGCTAAGCTTTCCATCATACGCTAGTGATTTGGTAATGGACGTATTTTGACTGAAGACCTTTGCCTTCCATAAAAAAGCTCAACTGCATCTTAAAATTATCCTGAGTCCAAGAGAACTGACATGCTAAATAATGTCACTGAGGGTTGGCCTACTAAATAAAAATTTATTGTAGTACATTGATAGTCCCTGACCCAATCAAGGTATCACTTATAAATCTCTGGTCTTCAAAGCAATTTAAAAAATAAATACTGTAAAATTCTACTGCAATCAACTGCAATTTGTACTAAATTCTTGACTATCTTTGTTTATGAAAAAAGTAGAAAGAATTGGTTTTGATATCTTAATCTCTGTTTTATATCAGCTTTCTGTTTCTGGAATGTAAAGCAAAGATATTAAGTATCCCATAAATCTATAACCAAGCTACTGGGAAAGAATCCATGAAAAGCAAACTCTGTAAGAAATACAAAGGCTGATTTTGCTGTCTAGTTAAGAAATTTTTGGTCACATCAAAATAGTTTATCTTAAACAAAGTAGTACTTGCTTGCCATTAATCAATTGTGCACCAAAGGAGTTTAGTTTTTTTGCCTGGAAACATGTACACTTGTGGCATGCAAAGCTGCAGGTAGCCACTTTAATTGGTTTTCTTTTTGAACAAGACACTTATTCCATGGAACAGGAAAAATGCATTTGTCTTAAGGATGCAACAATAAATCATTTAAATAATAAATGAAGCAAAGGCTAATTAAATAAATGCTGAAAAAATTGGGCACTCCAGGCACTCCTAGAATGATAGAATAATAGAATTGTCTACGTTGCAAGGGACCTTTGAGATCACCTAGTTCAACCATCAACCTAAGTCTGATAAAAAACAAACCTCCATCACTAACCATGTCACTGGACATTATATTGACCCATCTTTTAAACACCTCAGGGATGATGCCTCAACCACCTCCCTGGGCAGCCCATTCCAATGCTTAATAACCCTTTCAGTGTAAACATTTTTCCTCTTAATCCAATCTGAACCTCCCCTGATGCAACTTGAGGCCATTTCCTCTTGTCCTATCGCCTGTGACTTTGGATCGCCTCTATACAACCTCCTTTTGGGTAGTTGGAGAGAGCAATTAGGTGTCCTCTCAGCCTCCTCTTCTCCAGGCTGAACTCAGCCTGGAACTCAGCTCTTCTCCAGCTTCCTCAGCCCCTCCTCATAAAGCTTATTTTCCAGACCTCCAGCTTCATTGCCCTTCTCCAGACCTGCTCAAGAACGTCAAAGTCTTTTTTGTGTTAAGGGGCCAAAACTAGANATGGGGTAGTTGTGACCCAAGTGCAGGACCCAGCACTTGGCCTTGTTGAACCTCATCCCACTGGTTTCAGCCCATCAATCCAGCCTGTCCAGATCACTTTGCAAAGCCTTCCTACCCTCAAGCAGGTCGACACTCCTACGTAGTTTAGTGTCATCTGCAAGCTTCATGGGGTGCACTTGATCCCCTCATCCAGATTGTTGATAAAGGTGTTAAAGAGAACCTCTTGAACTGTTCTGAATGACTGAAAAAAACATCAGTTATTAGTAATTCAGGTCCAGTATACATTGTCAACTTCAGTACTAATTGATTTTAGTTTTTGAAGAAGGTATACATACACATAGAGATATTTAAATGGTACATCTTATAAATCCAAAGATAAAAACCCAAACAGACAAACCTTAAACTGTGCCCTCCACATAATCTCCCCTTGCAAGGAAGAGCCTGGGCATTACTCGGCAGTGAGGGCACTGGATATCAGGCTGAGGAACAGCTCAGGTGAGGGAAATCACTTTTGGAAAGACAGTGGGACTCTCCAGAGTGATCCACACTCAGACTTGGGTTTGCCCTATTAGGACAAATGCAGTCTTTCCCAAGGACAATACTGAAAATTAATAAAGTATTCTTTCTTTCCCCAGCCTGTTCTGGTGGGGTTTTTGCCTATCTTCTTCCCCAGTGACTTTCACGATGCCCGTACATACCAGCTAAAAAATCATGGTACTTTCCGGCAATATCCAAGGAATGCTTCTCCTGCCTGTCATCATGAACGGTTACCCCGTTCTTTACAGTTTTCTTCCAGAATCTTTTTTTTTTATTGGCCACTGTCTGAGACAGGATACTGTGCTAGAAGTATCTGTGGTCATACTCAGTGGACTATGATTATACTATGCTTTTAAAAGAGAGGCACAGAGCTTTCATACACTGATCTTGTGCAAGTAGGGCTGTATCCCACAAGTACGAAAGTGATAAATTGGGCATGTCTCAATCCATGCTATTAAAACTTCTTTTTTTTTTTTTTTAATTTAAGTGGGGGGTGGCCAATTTTTAAAGCTGAGCTTTCAGTAGAAAATCCGTTGTAGCCATTACCATAAACAAGTTAATTGTGTTTACAAACTATTGGCAAACACATCTTGGAGTTGAAAATATAACAAAGACAATCAGAAATTGGTAACAATTTCATTCAAGCAGGATAAATGAAGATGAAAAGTGTATGTTCATTGCTTGAGAGAAGTTGAAGTAATGAAATTTCAAACTAATATAAAGGATTACAAGTTCCTCCTTTTAGCTGGTAATTGATAATGACACAAAGATGAAAACATATGTGTTAGGATAATATTAAATGGAAACTGAGTCTGAATACATGGAAGGAATAATCCAAGCAAAGGGTGACTTGTTAGCAGAATTCAAAAAGTAATCTATTGTCCGTGGCTGAACAAGGCTTTGAGCTCTTTAACATCAAGAGTTGATCCTGTTCTGAGTATGGAAATGGACCAGAGGATGTCCATCAGCCAAGTCTTGCCAAAATTATTGTGTAGATTTATGTTCCTATGTCTCTCTCTCCTAAAAATAGGAAAAGGCGAGGAATTAAGAGTAAGGAGAATGAAATCTGTCTTCTCCTTTAGGGTTTCTTCTCAGTATCCACAAGGCAACCTGATGTTACCCAACACTCCTGAGGAGTGTATTGATTGAGGTTTCATGTGTCATGGGCAAAAGAATGAAAACAAAGCAGCAAGCTGCTCTACTCTATCAAGGCTGAGGTATTTTCCATGTTTGTACATAGCTGCAGAACTTTGAAGTAAGCAGAAATTTGAACATCCTGACCGAAGGGATCTGTGAAGCTTTGACAGGAAAAATAGGAAAATAGGAAAAAACTGAGTGTGAGATTTTAAGATGGTCATTTGCAGGATTTAAATACAAGGATCATACTTTCTCTTGAAACATGGCAGCAAATGGTGGTAGTGGTGATGTTTGTAGTACAATAACTGTTCTTAATTGGAATTATTTATTATAGCTCCTATACAAGTTCTAGGAAAACTGCTCTAACACCTGAGCTCAGGATAAAAGAAAAACTGTGGAGGTTTTTCATGAGCTATATAACTACCGGTTTGGTATTATCAGGACTTAGAAGGTAATGGGATTGCTTAGTGGCTGAATTTAGGTGTTCTGAGAACACCAGGGCCTCAGGAATTCATGAGGAACTACGAGAAGGTAAGTGACACAGGGTGTTGCCACAGTCGCAACAATTTCTTTGTAGACTGCATAGGATGTTCAACATTAGGATCAATTTGACAGTAATGTATTTGTTTTGATAAAGGGGGGAAAGGAGACAAAGAAAATATAGTTAAACCACACAGTATTTCAGAATTGAATGGTGGAAAGCAGTGAGTAATGGGTTTTGGAGGAGGCTTGTGTTGTCTATTTAGTTGGGGATCTTTAGCTTAACTCAATTCAAACCTAAATAACTTTGAAATTTCTCCTACAGAAAACCTTGTATCTAAGTCTTTTAAAACACAATGTCTATAAAATTCCTAGGCAGAAACAGTATTTGCTGGTGGCAGCTCTCAATTTTGCATAACGTCTGTAAAGAGCTATGAAAATTAGACAAATACCATGAACTTTGTCTTTCTAATTATTTTTTTTTGTTTTGCTAATCAGAACAGAAGATCCTCATAGTGTTTCCTCTGCTCCAAGATACACAACTTAAGAGGAGGGGGTTGTTTTTTCAAGAATATTTTCCTTTTCTTATCCCTTATATAAACTCTTCTGGATCAAAACAATAGTCTCCTATTCCTGAAGTCAACTGTATATGGAATCTTCAAAATGCTCCCTTAGCATAAAAAAAATAAAATAATCAAAATCTTCCCCTTGATGGAAAGGTGCTTATAAAATCAGGTCAAATAGAAATATGTGACTAACAGGGTATGCTGAACAATGTACCACCTTGAGTTTCACCACCAGCATCACTTTGTGATTTCAATGGATAACAAAGACGATAGCTGTATGGAGAAGACCCAAACTTCTTTTTTGGGGTTTGTGGAACCATTAAAGGGAGTGAAAGGATAAATAAAGGACTTCAGGAGACTTCTCCTCCAGATCCTATCTCAGCCATCTAAGTTACAAGAAATTATCCACAGGCTGTACATCATTATATTAAGTATGAAGAATGGATCCTGAATAACACCATCAGTTAAGTATCTGAAGGAACTGCTGCCAAATACAAACAAAAACATAAGAATCTAATCCTGAATGTGGCAATTCACATTATTTTCCAAATAGGTTTGCTTTCTACAGGAAAAGTTTCTTTAAATTGTCTGGATCTTGAAAGTCAGGGGAGCTCCTGGAAGACCATGTTCTCCAGATGGGTTCTGCATTAAAACTTTGGGAGTATATTACACAGATCTACATTGCCTACGCAAATACAGCAAACAGCACCAACAAGAAGATGCATGTCCAATGACACAGTGGAGCACTCAGGGACAGCAATAGGCCAGCACCTGAAAACAGTATAGCTCTGTCAGCACAGTATGGTTAATAGGATTTATCTTTTGAGGCTTGACATGGTTGCTCATTTTATTCATGTATTCCAGAATTGAGAATCTCAGACTTTCAGATTTAAGCATTCACGTGAATGTGGGGAAAAAAATATTTTTCAAGAGATCATAAACAATAAAATTAATGATTCTAATTGTTTCTTGTAAAAGAAAACAAACAAGAAAGGCAGCCTTTTATGCTTTGTGTAGTTGTTTGCTATCTGCATGGAATTTTCATAACTCCCGAAGGTGTTTGGAGCCCCCTTGCCACATTATAGCTACAAGAAAATCAACCTACACATCTCAAGCTTTCTCCAAAGGCACTTCTTTTCTCTGTGTCAGGAAGGAGTGGGAAGAAGGGGAGTTAACCAGATTAATGTTTGTCTAGCTAGCAGAATGCTTGTCATCGTTGATCAGGACTCTAATTTATGTGACCACATGAGAGATAGAGAGTCTCAGTCAGCAACTCTCTTGCTCACTACTGGAGGAAGACTTTGGCCAAAATTCAAACCTATTATTTATTTTTGAAAATACAAGTTCCACTGGGATTTCCCTGATGAATAACAGTGTAGCCGGAGAGGGAGGTAGGACCAAATTAACACCGCTAGGAAGCCCCATACAGGGAAAATAACTGTAAATAGTGAAATGAACGATGAAAACTTCTAACTTAAAACAAACAAAAAACCCCAATAATTTCTTATTAATTACATTTTAATATCATGGAACTTCAAAATTCTATAACATTTAATAACATTAATGAGAAAAACAGGTTTTCATTCTTTAAATTGAAGGTGAATTAAGAAAAAGAACTTGCCTCAGGAAGTAAGCATGAAAAGATAAAATAAAATTTGATACAAGGGCTGAAGTCCTGGGTGATAACAGACAAAGAAGAACAGCTAATAGAGTTATTAAGTGCTCAGGGGAAAGAAGACTGGCAAGGCCTGAGGGCTATTTTCCCAAGTGGGATGAATTGAAATGAAGATGGTGAATGGGTTTCACAGGAGAAAGCTGGAAAATGGTAGCAAGCTCTCTGAAGTATCTGGGTGTAAATAAAGTGAGAATAACTCTTCAAGGAGCAGAAAGGTCATTAAGATGTTGTTCCAGAAGATACAAAGCACACAGAATGAGTTGCAGCTCACCTCGTTCTGAAAACTGCTTCAAAAATCTTTGAGTTAGTCATACAGATTCCCTTTATAGTCAATAAGTACTTCCAGGGAGTGAGTCACCTGATCTAATTTAGACGTCTATCTTGAGATGGGATGAATCACACACTCAGAGTGTCTATTGATATCTATTGACTATAAAAGGAACCCGTACTTGCTTAGATGCAGACATCTACACTGCATATGAATCCCATCCTTAGGCATTCTACAGAGTAACTTGATAAATACCAGGAAAATCCCTTATTTTGGGTCAAGCTTCAAACACAGAATGTGGGCACTGAGAACGTGGTACCTCTCCCCCCATCCAGTATAACTGGAAATAGGATTACTAGGCTGTGTTTTATGATAATCTTTTATTGAGCTGAGGAGAGGCCACAGCAAGGCATGTTGCTGCACAAAAAGAACTGCTGTTAATGACAATAATTAAGTTGATTCAGAGGCTCTGCTTAAAAGACACAAAATATGTGTTGGGTGGAGGAGAGAGGGAGCAAATAGCTTCTCTTCACTTTGGAATGTGGGATGCTGCATCTAATCAGAGACTGATATCAAAGTGTTAAAACTATATTAAAAGCAGAATCTAAACAAATGCCTTTCTTCCCTACTCACCCTCCCAAATTCCTTAATGGAGAGTTTAAATGAAAATAAAAGTTCAAAATAAGTTCAGTCACTCTTGAGAAGCTCTCATATCTGAACATTCTGTAATGAGAGTAACTTGTTATATATTAACTGGATTCCTTAAGAAGCTAAAATTTAGAAAGGTGTTGCTCATACTAGAAAAAAAATTACCACATATTTCTAATTTCCCATGCTTTTAAATATCATATGTTATTATTACACTCACAGGTTATTGAATATAATCTGTGTTTTTGAATCTTTGACCGTTTTCTGCTCTTTATTCTCACCTATATGCAGTGTCCTCACTTGACTGAAGTGGATCAAAATTTTGCCTTTGACTTCTGTGGGGGCAGGATTTCACCCACTACATGGACAATGCCGAATCTGGTGCACCTACAGCCCAAGACTTCCACTAGGCTCCCACCTTCCATAAGATTTCACCCTGTGTGCAAAAGTTGGAGTAGAGGTGTCGATTTTTGGATGTCTTGATTGAGGACTGCCACTTCGGGAATCCTTTTAAAACCTTGGGTGCTTCTATATGGTTGGACTCGGTGATCTCAGTAGTCCTTTCCAACCATGACAGTTCTGTAATTCTATATATTCAGATAGAGAAATAGTTAAATATTCTGGGCTTATATTTTGTTTAACCTTTTGTCAGGTAAGTGCTCCCTGTTGATACACAGCTTCCTTAGTTTACAATTAGGCAGTTGCAGTATGCCCAGGCTGGCATCATTCTTTGTGGAGGCAGCTATGTTTTCACAAAATGTTCAGCACGGTGTTTGTGGGTTTTACTGGGCAGCAAGAATTTGTTTGTTGATCCAAGCAAGGTAAACAGAGAAACAACCTATTTGTTGATGGTATCTGTGGTGCAAGTTAAAATATAGATGTCTGAGTCAAATAATGTTATTGAGCAGAAGTTGTACTCATAAAAAATTATATTGTGTCTACAATAAAACAAGGTTACATCACTGATGATGGCAACTTTCTTTTACCTAATACAGTACGGGAATTTTTTGAACACAATTGGGACTACATTATTGATACATCAGCAGTACAAACACAGCCAATATGCAACAGGTAAAATGAAGTGTATGGTAAAAATCATTCTTTAAAAAAACAAAACTCCAGGGAAGCTAAAACATGAAACACTTGCTTTCATAATTCATGGCAAGGTTTAGTATCATCTCCATTAGAACCAATATAAGGAATACAAAGACGATTTTAAAACAACCAGTGAAACATTTAAATGTGCTCTGCATTCAGACTTACTGTGGAGATTCCAGTGAATCTCAGAGTACATTTCTCAGTTTAACATTTGTTTTGCTAATTCCTCTATGTCTCCATGGATTGTATTTACTGTTCTGTTGCTAATGCATTTTAAAGCTTTAAAGCTTTTAACCTTTAATCTCCACTTATTCAAGTGAGGTTAAGTGATCTTTTTCCTTACCTTGTGTCCAAAACCAGGTCTTCAATCAAACATTCTTCTAAAAAGACCACACTCACACTTACCTATATCCTTATGAGCTTCCTTTTAAATGTGGAATCCTTTCTTAATGGTAATTCATAAGAAACATATTAAACAGCTAGTGCAGAATTCAAGAGCAAAACAAACACTGATTTTTCCCCTTGTCCTTTCCTTTCAAGAGGGAGATACAAAGCACACTTGATGGAGACACATGAACAGGGTGTTTCGCATCAAAAATGATACTGCCTTTACTTGAAATAGTGGTGCAATACTGCTACTGTAGTGTAATACATAGACTTTACTGAGATAAAAGCTGGACTTCAGGGGAAAAAAAAAAAAAAAAACAAAACAGAAAATCAGACATGCTACATCAAGACAGACATGTTTTTAAACAAATCAACTTCAGAATTAGTTTTGTCAGTGTAAGAACTGAGTTATAATTAACTCAACAAAGAATTCAGGAAATAGCACTGTTTTTAACCATTTAGTCTGTTTTTCCTTTGTCATTCCTCCCTGATTCAACCCCCAATGCACTAGTCGTACCTTCTGGAGGTGTCTTCATCTTTCTCTTGATGAAGAGGGAGCCTGGGAGACCAGCTCAGGGCAAATACCCAACCTTTAGACAAAACAAGTTAGGAGTTTGTGTTCTGTCACCTCATGCTACAAGGAGAGGCAACCAAGTACTTGAAAAATCTGGGTCTAACATGCCCCCCTCTCAAAAAAGGTGGTTTTGACTTTTGCTCTTTGTGTGCACGGGTACAACTCCTCTGATGAGTCTCTTAGAAAAAAAAAAAAAAAAAATCAGTTCTTGAAATGAGATTTGCAGTGTATCTGAATCCAATTCTCATTTTCTCATTTATTCTTTGACTTCTAGGTTCAAGTCCCCAGTTAGCTATGCTGAGATTTGCCAGTGGGTTCTGATTACATGATTTGACCATGAAATCTCTCTTCTAAAATTTTCCATGTCCTCCAACATTTTATATTAAAACTGTATTTGAAAACTGAGATGACAAAGAAGTATCAATTCAGCGAGATGCTGTTTCATGCTACATGGATTACTGAGCACAAACAGTGTCAGTCCTAAAACAAGGGCAAACAAATGACAAATGGAAACATCAGAGGTTACAAGAACTGGGACTTTTATTCATCAGAGAAAGATTCAAAGAGCTGGTTGTTGTCAGTGGGAATTGTTCTGTTTACCCTGCAGTCTTTCAGCCAGTCTCCACACACATCATACAGCAAAATATCTGTTTGGTATCAAAAGCTCAGAGCTGTTGCTTTCCCGTTTTGTCCACATGATAAGAAGTGACGGGAAATTTGAAACCAAACCAGTTCAGTAATTTGTGGAAAGTGGAAATGCAGTTGACTCTCAGATGATGTAACAACATAAATATCACGCTCAGTGACATTGCATAGCAGCAAATAGCTTTTTTCAGTGTCCAATGATATAAAAAAAAACCTTTAAGGGAATCTTGCAGTGAGTTTGTTCAAAGATATTATTCCAGTGTGTTTCTTTTTTCGTTTTGGTTTTAATTATAGCCATTGCTGTAATAAAAGTTTCTGAGGTAAGGACTTGTGCATTCCATTCACTCACTGCCGCGTTTAATTCCTATCACTGTTCAATCACTTGTTACTTTATTTTTAGGGGCAAATTTATAGCAAGCTGCTGGATCACATGTACCCAAGTATTTGAAGTATCTGCAGCTGCTTACATTGCAAGAGATCCAAGCTACATTCCTGTCATGAATCATAGATTTGTGAGGGCAGAGCCACAAATATATATTAAAAAAATGCAGCTTACACAGCTCGCAATCAGATTTTAAGCAACCTTCCTAAAGTGCCAGAAGAGCTGAGGCACTCATTCACCCGGGTTACGATCTCTTTCCTGGTACAGGGCATCTTTAGGCACTCATTAAGAGCTATTGCTGGGATGTTTACTGGACACAAACAATAGTCACCGTGAGACTAGAGGTAGAAAGGGTAATTAATAGGTAATTAACAGAAAATAATTCAGGATCAACTTTTGGGGGGGTTCCCACTTGCAAAAGCAGAGGCACAATGGAATTTGCATTGTCATTGATGTAAATTATTTCCTGCAGGATTTGCCTGTGCAAACAAGTCTTGCACCTATAAACTTACGTCACTTTGCTATATATGAGAACGCCATCAAATTGCACTTATAAGTTAATGGTGGTGAAATAGGAGTGACAGGAAAACTATAATTTGAAAAATCGGTCTGTAGCAGATAGATCACTGAGTATGTGTGTGTGTGAATGGACATGGCCAGTTTAGCTCCTTCTCAATCACATTCTCTGTCCAGGCCACTCTGCAAATGTTTGGGACTAAAAAGTTTCTCAACTGCTATTGTGACCAGATAATAAAAATGAGAGTGATTGCTATTAGTCACTAGTAATCCTTTTGTGATTCACTTTTCGCTTCCAATCGTGAAGGAAAAAAAAAATTACCATGTGACACAGATATCAACCCAACCAATGCAAATAGAGTTAAACAAACAGCTCATGAACAACATGTAGTCTGAAATTAAAGTTTTCCACCACTCCCTGTTTTTTCTTTCATTTACAGATTGGAATAATTCTGAAGAGGAAGAGGGTAAGTTTATACATGAGTCACTAACCATAGAGGGCTAAACTTGCATAGTTTGAAAAGTTCTCTGTATAATAAAGTTACAATAACAATATAAGTATGTTCATTCATGGAGTAATATTGTAATAATTATAATATGAAAATGAGAATTGGTTCAAATCCCTTGTCCTATATAAAAAATTCTGTAATTTCGTTTTATAAGAAGTCTCAAATACTAGACACACAAGGCAGATGAGACTGTTAGACTGTAGAAAGTTCCAACTTAAGCAAAGGCTATGTTTGCAAATCATTATCTGAGCCTCAAAATGCATATATTTTATCCTTCAAAATGGCCACAAAACCATTTGTCCTCAATTTCTTTCCTATTTTTCACGTCTCGTATCTCTTCCTGCTTTTCTTTCTTAACTTACAATCCCAGTTTAATGATTCAAACTGAATTTTCCCTCCAGGCCTTTTTTAAACAACAAATAAATGTTCAGTCTCCTGTTAGTTTATAAACTGTATCCTATTACTTGCATTCAAGAGAAGGTATCTATAATTTCTTGAAGCTGGGACAGTATTCAAACATTTGTCTCAGATAATACAAGAAGGCTGAGGAACAGTAAAGAGGATTTTCATAAAGCAGTGTCTTGGGAAGATGAGAGTAATGCTTTTTTTTTTCGCTCTTTAAAAATCCTTGATGCTTTTGCCCATGCTCAGTGCTGAAAATACAGCACTTTTGACATACATACATATAACAAAATGAATGTGTGCCAGTGCTTTTCTACGATTGTGCATTTGAAAAAATAACTCCCAGTTAGAGCACAGCACATGATTATACAGAGTAAAGAGCACCTGAGAGTGGTGGACTAGAAGGAACCTATGTCCTTTTTTTTTTGCCTTTTTTTTTTTTTTTTTTTTTTTTTTTTTTTTTTTTGTGGAAGTCTTTTCTACATGACAGAAGGATGGATAGATATGAGTTCAAACAAATACCATTTTCTGAATCCCTTCATGAAACTTGTCATCTGGGTTTAACTTCCCTCTAAATCAGCTGTTTATGTGATCTCTTAATGCTGGGTTTGGAGATAAGAACAAAACGTAGAATGACTTTTGTTTAAGAATGCTTGTCTTTTTGATTTCTGAATATTATTACAAAGTTTTACATCAGGTTTTAAGGGCACAGACATCTGTTCAATGTCCATAAAAAGTTATCAAATAAGAACGACACGTTATTTATAGGTATTGTATAAAGAGCTAATTGTAAAAGGATTTTCTGAGAGCAACAATATATTACTGCCCATTCTACCCTGACCAGCACTTCTTCTCGGACATTTTCCCACATTTAATATGTGCGTGTGTATTTACTTGGACACACTCAAAAATCCTGAGATTCTTTTCCAATACCAAGACCAAGATGACTGCAAGACAGCTCTGCCTGGAAGCTTTATGGCCTGGTTAGTATGGAGTACTCCTGAGCTAAAATACCCTTCCTTGCGCAACACTCTTTGCCATGGAGATAGACTCTGTTGTTAAAGAACAATATCTGATTCTCTGGATTTTCCTAAGGTTATTGTTTTGGATTGACGACGGTGCCTAAAGAAACACATGATATCATTTCCTTCAAATTCCTTATAAAAGTTTGTTCAAATATTTGTTGAAGAATCGAAGGGCAAGCTTTTTCACAGCTAATTTGAAATCTCTTTGATTTCTCTTCTCTTCAAAAATGTTGCAGTTAATCAAACAGCAGAGGCAGCACCATATGTTTAATCTCAACAAAATTAGAGAGTTATTTTATAGAGAACAAAGAGAGCAAAGATGTTGTCAACGCAACGATCCTTACTTAGACTGCAGTGTTTCCAGGACAAGAGCCTCTTTTCCAATAAGTCTGTAATGTACCTGTGACACCTTTTCCCTTAGTTTGGCTCAGACTTCTGGCTGCTACTACAATACAGGTTATGCTTGTTAGAAAAAAAAATCACAAAAATCAACAGATGTGCCTGACTAATTCTTTAACAAAAATATTATTCAGTTTCTTACTACAATGGTTTTGAACTGTTTGCAAAATTATAATGAAGGAATAAATTAAATTGCTTATAATGTAAAATCACCCAAGATTATTTTGCTGTATATGACACAGACTAGAAAACTATGCATTTGCATATCCTTGTTTGAGTCTTTGTATTTAAAGTAAATGATCAATCAGCTCAGAAGAGAATAAAAATCAATAAAGCAAATACATTTTCCTTGTAGCTTGTCCAAAGGTTATGATTTAGTTACAGTACAACTTAAGTTGATGGTTCAGTTACAGCATGTACAACATTATAACGTCTTTTTATTGAGCATGAACCATGTGGCTCAAAAAACAAAGAGAAGAGGATTTCAAAATGCCAAGTCCATAAACTGGTTCTGTGTAAAGGGCTTCAGTACAGGCATTTTGCAGTACTGCATCTTGATCTGAAGCCCCTGAATCTGAGAAAAAGTTATTTACAAAAGTAAATAAGTCTTTCCATCGACTGCAATGAGTATTTAAATGGGTCTTTGAATTTTTATTTAATTAAAAAATAGTGCTAAAATCTACATATGAGAAACAATTATTTGACAGATGCATTTCTCGTATAGTGCCTCTCTGATGACAATGAATACTCCCTTACAGAAGGCATGCAAAAGAACTGTATAAAGCAGCAATAACTCACTATGAAGAGGTAAAATCCAGATTTTCCTCAATTTGTAAAGCAGATTACTGCTTCAGTTTTTAAAAAGTCATCTTTTCATGGAGGACACTCTTGTCCACTCCCTAAACGGATGACTTTGAAGACCAAGTCCACTTAGGTAGTCTCCACTGTGTTGTATACTGATTTCTCTATGTGTACTCACGAGTGTATCTACAGCAAGTGTAAAAGGCCCCCCCTCCTAAAATCAGTTGTAGTTCCTGGCCTGGGAAGGCTGGCTAAGGGCAAAGGGAGAGAGATTTTGTTACCACAGGCATAAAAAAATTCTGGCACCAGTGCTTGCAACTGCAGAGCAGAACAGAGTAACGATAGTTTACATTTTTAAAATTTCCAGGAGGGCATATTTAGCATCCTATGGGCTTATCACTTAAAAATATATGCCACCCATTCCTTAAATAAAATTCCTACTTTTAATAACTTCTGCTTTGACCTTGCAAAACAGACAATGCCATGATCAATTATGCCCAAAGCTTTCCTTAAATCTCCTCTAAAATGCTGGCTATTTCAGTGAAAAAAGTAGGACTAGAACTTTGAGAGCCCGAAGAGAAGTAGTAAGTGACTGGCATCCATGAACATCAGGATGTCTTGAACGTGAATTTCCATGTTCCCTGTTGATGTCTGTCTCAACCAATGAGACCACTGAATATGCTTTCACTGCAGCTTGAAGTATCTCAGAAGGTTCACAAAAAGCCAGCCTGAGGAAACAGACAGGTATTTATGTTCCTGAGATCTGTTTTCACTCTGTGATTCCTTAATACGTAATACCTTTCATATAGGTATTCCATCAACCAAAGACAGAGAGATCCTAGAAGTGATTTGAATTTGGAGTCACTTACTTTGTGCTTAAGATCAAACAAGAAACCAGTTGTGTGTGTATATACTTCTATACCAAATAAAATAATTGTGGCAAAAAGAGTTGAAACTGAGGAACTTGACAGAAAAGGGCTTTTTGCTATGCATGCTGGTGGCCTGGATCCAGCCTCTCAGGAGAGAGCCTCTGTCATGCTCACCTAGCAGAATAGTTGCATTATTAGAGTACAGTAGTACTACAGCATACTTTGGGGCTATACATTTTGCTGGATTTTGACCATGTTTACAGGATCAGGCCCATGATAACTTTAATTTGAGAATCCCACTTTGGCTTGAACTTAAACAGCTTCTTTTCCCGTGGGGATGTGGGCTTTAAATAGCTTTTACAGCTGATCACTAGCAAATATTTAGTAGGAGTACTTACTATTGCCTATTAATCTTCATTTGTACATACAGTGTTCGTTTTTGTTATTAAGGAAATGATAG
This sequence comes from Pedionomus torquatus, assembly GCA_013398155.1. Lineage (NCBI taxonomy): Eukaryota > Metazoa > Chordata > Aves > Charadriiformes > Pedionomidae > Pedionomus > Pedionomus torquatus. The sequence goes on along the minus strand of VZRU01009759.1, from coordinate 241,873 downwards.
CTCATCAAGGAGACCTGATCACTAGCATGAGGTGGGGAAAAGAGAATAGGGTATGTGTGCCAAGATAAGTGAAGCAGCTAAATATGGAGCTTCTTATATCCCATCTCTTTGGCCTTTGCACACTCTGTGATGTTTCAGTGAAATGAGAGATCATGGTACATTTTCCAAGCATCTTCATATGGGCCAGCCAAGTGTCAAAACAGAGAACAGAGCAACACAGCCATGAATCACGCAGACTGGTAGGGAAGTATTCTGATTTTGAGTAAAAAGTATGCCAATGCTCTAAAATCTGGAGTCCGGGCTATATGTTTTTTTATATTGTTTTGTTTTGTTTTGTTTTTTTTTTCTTTATTCTGCATCATTTGCAGTCTGTAAAAAAAACTGTAGTGCATTTTGGATCGCAGCTGTACCACAATGCAGTTCTGTGTTCAGAAGAATGCATGGAAGATTTTATAATTACATGTACCACAGATTCTGCAATGAAAAATCTTGGCATTCCTGGTAGATCATCTGCCAAATCAATTAATGACACTTCAGATGTGGAGGTCGAGCCATTGATAGCATTTCTTCCCAGAAGATGGTATGAAAGAGACATTTAGCGTCTTTGCTGCAAATATTCTGCTCCATTCTGTTTAGAGCAGGGAGGGAATTGCAAAGGGTGTGTCCCATGTATTTAAAGTGTACGGGAAGAAGCTTCTAAAGAGATACTGAAAGCAACAGGCAAACTTTAGGAAAATTTAATAACAAATAAAGATGAAATAAACTAATATGACTTACATGTGCTTGGCAAAGGTAAGGGAAAACAGTTATCTGCTGGGAAGTGAAAAATACAGGACGATAAAACACTGAAAATAAATCTTTGGTTCATTTGGCTGCTTGGTGTCATAGTTTTTTGTCACATGAGCTTTTTTAGTACAAATAAACTTCATGAAGGGATCTGTTGCATTAAAAGGCTTTCATCATGAACTGATCTGCTAGAACAGTACAAATCTGCATTCTTTCAGGGTAATTCACATTATCCTGAATTGAATAAATAGCAATCATTTCTGTTCCTTTGAAAAATTACTATTATGCCTCTGTTTTAACAGTTCCCTCACTTTCCTGTATTACAGGCCATTTTTAGCTATTCTGATGAGTCACGGGGCTGTGCTGCCAGGAGGTTCTGTTGTATAGCCAATGTATTATTCCGCAACATTTCACTTAATTTTCTTTTTGCTAGAACTTTGCCTACAATAACTTTGGCTCACTTAGTTCTAGACTTGTCCCGTCCAGGTTTCAAGCACATAACTGACACAGGAGGTTAACAGCTTCCTGAGTATGCAATAGGCACCTTCAAAAGTTAAAATTCAGCTTAATTCACCACAATGCTGCCTATTCTCACTTCGCTCAATACTGAGAAAGCCTCAAGTGACTGCTAATACAGGCATCTCAGTTAGGTGGGGTTAATTCAAGTCCTGAGGTCTTTAAATCAATGCTGAACTCCTATTTTTAAAGATGCACTGTCTTTCACTCAGATACCATGGCTCTGGTACAAAATTTTCTGGTGAAACCGGGCAGACTTGGTGTTGATAAAGGCATCTATGACCTTTAAATCTAAGCACCCAGAAGTCATGATGGAAAGTGTCTGCAGTTAGCCTGACTACAAAAAGCTTTACCAGGTGAAAAGTATATGGAATATGCGTTGATGGGATATTCAGCCCTGCAATCACCAAATCACATGGGGATATATACACCAGTGGATTGCAAAATAAAGCAAAGTTTGAACAACCAGCTTCAATTTGCAATGTTCTATATACAGCATAATTTGGAACAATATATGACAACATCCTTGTCCTTCTTAAGATAAATTTGGACTGTGCAGATTTGCTCTTTTTCCCCATATAACTGCATTTCACTTTAGGATCAATTTTTCACCATATAGGATTGTTTCCTGAAGAAGTTACAACCAACATTCAGCTTATAGCAGCACTCTTTGTCACTGTGTAAATGAGCTCTCTATATTACGGTTCTGAGACTGTTGCAAAAACTCTTGGTTTCTTCATAGAAGTATTTTTCTGCATGCAAAATCGATGGGAACAATTTCTGAACCTTTGGTACTTCCCTTGTCCCTTCCTTTGTGCTTGTTTGTTTGTTCTTACTCAGTCCCATCATCTTCTGGTATTGTTCTTGACTAATTGTAATGGACTGATTCCTAACATGTGTTGTCAATGGATTGCTTGCTGGCATATCTGACAATATTACCATCTACTTCATTCTCTTATAAATGTTTGTGTTTTTATACTGTGGAAATTTAATAAACAGACTGGTAGTTTAAGAAAAGGAATGTCATCAAGATGTGTGGGATAGGACAAGGCCTACTCTATAGCCCATATTCTTCAAATGCAATTGTTTCTTTTCAAAGCAGCACAGCTGTTCAGCAATCAAGGACTATCTGTATCCCATATGCTAAAGCCAGATGTCAATATCGCTGTGTGTGAATTTGCAATGCGCTGTTCAGAACAGTCAAACCATATTTCAGGAGAGGACATTGTCCAGGGAACTGAAGTGGGAAGAGTTTCCAGCACAGCTCCCTGCCAAAGTACTAATAAATCCTTTCTTTAGGGATTAAGCAAAAGCTTTGCATTATGTGGAAAACTAACTCTTCTTTCTTAAGCAACCAAGCCGCAAAAACACAAACTAATCTTTTAAAAAACACTCACCTCTCTCTGCTGCCAGTGAAATGCACAGAGTATGAGCGGCTCGGATGAAAACACCTACTTTTTGTCAAATGAATCCCACCCTGAGTGTCGAGTCACATGTGACTATGAAAGCACAGATTTACTATCCTCCTCCCCTACAGCACATGCTGTATCTTCCCACTCATTCCACCCTCCTCCATGAGATATGTTCATCATGTGTGTCTCCCCCTCTGATCCTTTAAAACGCTCTTTGCTCAGCCAGTGCTGCTGAGGTAGGTGGAAACCTACCACCACTTCAGTGGCAGCAGCTGCATTGAAGAAGCACTGTTATCTTGCCCACTTTCCAGTATTCTAGCAGGGGCTATTTTCTTCTTGTTCCTTATCTGAGTACAGTCACTACAGACCACTCAGTTGGGTGGCTTTGGGATGTCAACACTAAGTCCTATGTCCCTTGGAGCACAACAGCTACGTCAGGGTTGAAGGGGCTGGAGGTTGGAGCAGAGCTCTCTCACCAGGACGACTCTAAAGAGTAGGTTAAAAAAAAAGGGTCCTTATAGACATCTACAGTTGTGATGCCATGAAACAAAGTCTTTCTGGGGAAAACCAAATCTTGGTAATAAAGCATACAAGTTTCAGACCAAAATAATAAGAAATGAAAAGAGAAATGATGTGGTATTAAGCTTTCTGAAAGGCAATTCTTAGGCAAAAGGAAGTGGCAAAAACTTAGAAAACATGTTGGATAAAAGATTATTAGATTTCTTTTTTTATTGATGGAAACTCTAGAGTCCCATCACAAGCTGAATTCTCTACAGTTCATTATAATAAAAATCCCACCCATTCTCCATACACACTGCACCTATTCATCATCAATGAACAACTATCCTTACACCATTAATTTTTGTGCATTTACAACTGGGACTATTGTTGGGATGGAAGCTGCAAGACCCCCCAAGATGTACTAGAAGTTTCAGTAGAAAATTGTACACCGAATCATGAGCATTAGAAGTTGCATGAACACAAGTGAACGACCTCACATTTCAAATAGTTTGGTACATGATGCTCTTTTTAAGTGAGGGGGTTTTTTTTGCATGCATGTAAATCAGTGGAGTATACAAAAATGAACCTTATATAAGAATAATTCAAAGACAACTTTTGCTGTGTGCATACTGTTAACAGTTAAGAAACACAAAGCTTTCACTAAAGTTGAAATGAGTCTGGGAGGGGGGGTTATATGAATACAGCTCCTTTCTTTTTTTTTTTTTTTTCTTTTTTTTTTCCTATACCATGTGAATGACAGATGTAATTTACATTTTTCCTTTCCTGGAAGACACCAGATGGTTAACAGCATGTTGCAGAAGCTGAATTCAGAGGAAAAGAGACAGATCCTATTTCTAAGAACCGTGTAAGGTTCTGAATTTCTGTTTGAAGGGTTTTACAGCACTTTGTTCCCAACAGTTTATTGTATCCTGACTAAAGCAGTTTTGGAATACGATCCCATTAGGATAGCTATGTCCTGAAATGTGTTAGAACTGCTTTAAAACTTTGTCATCTGACTGAAAATGTTAACTTCCCAGGTGTTGTCTTTAGCTTTATTAACCAAAGAACAAAAAAGAATACATATTTGGCAGCACCTAGAAGAGTGATATCAAAATAACCCCCAAAGACTGAAGTCAACCTCATATTACTGCACAATAAGGCACATTTGCATCTTTTAGAGATTGTAACTAAAGAAAAAACATCCTTCACAGCCCTCGTCCCAGTTTCTAGGATGCATTTACCTATTTCTTGGGCATCCTATCTACAACTTCAAGCACTTTCATACCTCAACAGTTTGAGTCTCCATAAATGGTAGGTCAGGTTCACAGGTGTTTGGACACATTCTGAGTAAGAAAACAACGATTCCTGAGGGCTTTAGAGAAGCCTGCTTGACTTCTGAGTTGATTAATGCAATCAGTGAATAAAATGAGGTGCTTGCGCTGCACGAATCTGCTCTCCCTCTAACAAGAAAATGGTTGGAAGCCAAACAGCAGAAGTCAGTATTGACCTGTCCCTTCTCCAGAGCTTAGGCAGGTAGCCCAGGATCTGAGGAAGGGAACTGCCAATTTCATGGGTTTCAGGCTGCTGTACCCAATGTGAGCTCAGGCATTCATAAAGGCAAAGCTTGCTTTTCTAACCACAGCCTGCCCTTTGCATAACAGTTTACTGTTTTGAGCACTCATGCAGGGTGCAGGAAATTTGGATGCCTGAGCCTTGCTAGCTTGAGGGAAACCAAATCATCTTCCTTTTCTAATTTTCTAGAACTGTGCCCTAAACTTTATGCTATAGACCGGGTTCTGCTAGACACTCTACTTTTCTCCTGTTAAGGCTTTGTTTTTTAAGCAAGAGCCAGTTATAAGACAGATCATTCCCTGCTGCTGGGAGGAGAACAAGAAACAATCCAGGAACCTGTTGGTTAGGCCACTCAGCTGGAAGGGGGAGACCTGGTTCTGGTCTTCTTCCTAGAGTTTCTTCTTTCTTTTAAATCACACGTCTATGTCCTGCAACCTGCATAAACAGCCCTGAGAGGGGAACCAGGCATCTCCCTGCTCCCTGCAGGGTGACCTAACTGCGAGGCCTCAGAGCTCCAGGGAAGCTATTGCTCAGCATGTGGGACATTGAATCAACATCTCAAGATGCCTAACTTTTTTACTTGTGTGACTAGCCTGACTGAACATCTGGTTTAGGTACTTTAACTTATTAGCTGGGCTCTGGGCAGAAGCTCTGTAGGCACTGCAAAGGTAACGTTCAAAACAGGCATTATGAAACTAGCTCTAAATCTCTTTTCGAATGTCTTGCAGAAGTCCTAAGTCAGTCCACTAAATGCACATGAAAAAAAATCACCCTGAGTAGTTTCTATTTTTACGTATTTGTTTTGCCTAAGTCATTCTTGCATATACTTAATTCCTGAAAAACTGTGAATTAGCACAGTCAGTTCCTCACTGGGTATGCTCTTTCCAATTTCAGACACTTATGTTGACCGGGTGGCTAGGAGAAGATACCATCGTCACTGCTGTGGAGATGTGCAGAAGATGTGGCAAGACAGAAGACTGGTTCACAAGCTGTGTGTCAGCGTGCGTGGAAGGAGGTGCCAATTCCTGACTACAAAGGTGGCCTTCAGATTCTTCTCCTAAGGAGAAAACAAGAGAAATCAAATCACTCGTCGGGACACAATGTTGAAGAGGACAAAGAGCAAGTCCAAAGAGAATAGAAGAGCATAGTATAGCACTGCAAAGAATACAGTATTCATTCTCTGCTCTTGCCTCCCAGTGATTTTGCTGCCCTGCCCTCTGTACTTTATATTCTTTAGCTATTAAAGGAATTAAAAATTCAATAACGCACATTAAAAACTGCATCCTTGACCTAAAGGAATGGAAATAACTGTGGAGGCTCTCTAAACTTTCTCAGGGAAAGCACACAAAAACATGCAATTCATCAAAAAGCAGCAAATTGTTTCCTATATATCTTTATTCTGTGCATCTTCAAGGTTCATGTTAGTTTTATGCAGAAGGTCAAATTAATTCCACATGTAATTTAACATAGCAAGTGAAGCTGCATCGTGGCTTCATGTGGCCATATAGATTATCTAGACTCTTCATTAAAAACAACAAATTATCCTAGTTTAGAGCTATTTGTAATAAAGCAAATAAGCGTTTCATCATGTTCCTTCCTGTGGCATATTAAAGCTGTGGCTCTTGGTCTTTTACTACTATGTCTTAAATCTGTGACAGGGTATTGGAAGTGTTTTGTGGCCTGTGGTTTGAGGGGGTGTTTGGAGTAGATGTTCTGTGAATCCTTCAGGACTATCCTATCTTTTGCATGGAACTGGAAAGAAATGGTCTTGGTAATCTAGGTGGTCCCTTCTGTCCTATGATCTTATCCTTCGTTTTTCAAACTCTTCACCATATATCTCAAAATATCTGTCTTTTAGGCTTTTGGACTAGATTACTACTCTCAAACCACTGATGGAGAAAATTTAACTGTTTATTATAGAAAAAAATGTTCAAAGGGTCAAGGACTTGGACAGTATTCACTTCCAGCAGTGGGATTTTAGTCAGAAAAAATACATCTCGCCATAGGTTAAAGAAACATCTTTCTCAGTTCTGTGACTCTAGATGTATTTTGTTTCTACTGAAACAAAGGTATTTTTCCATGTAAGGCAAGTAGTTACTACTGTATCTAGCATCTACTTGAAACTCTATCAGGTTGTCCTGATTTATCTTTGTCAAATAGTATAAGCCCTTTGGCTACAGCCTTATTTTCCCCACAGGTGTTAAAAATGCAAAATTGTAATTTATAAAACAGAAGATGACAGAATCCCATTTGTACAATACCTCTAGATGCCAAAAGGTAATCTTATTACAAATAACACAATCTTCTCACAGCACTTGCTGTATTATTTTCCGGGTGGTCTAAAAAGTTGATTCAGAGAATAATGCCACAACAGCAACTTGTAGTTCCTAAGGCCAAATAGCCAGATGTGTCAATAATCAGTGCAAACTGAAAACAGATGTAGGTCCTTGTTGAATAATAAATGTAATGAAAATACTTCCTTAGCTCTCTCATGCTTTCACACACACAAGAATTTATGTCTTCCATATTTTTTAAATTTAATTTATTCGCCGCTTCATTTTTATGTCACCAGGATCTCTTTCAAAATCTCAGTCACTCCACTGTGAACCAATAAAGATTAGTATATCTACAGCAATTGCTTAATATCTGGTCAAATTGGTTCTACTTCGTAATTTTATCAGGGAAATTCCTTATCACTGAGATAAGATGAGAACTGTTGAAGGCAGATGTGAAGGCCAAGTCCAGGTAGTCTCCTGTACCTGCATAGTTTCTTCATGTGTATGAAAGAAGACAGGCTATAGAATTGATAATATGGTTCAGAACACTGGCAAAATCCCTGGCATGACCAAATAGACTTAGGTATTGGATGAAAGTCAAAACAATCTTTCAGGACTATTTCTTGCTCTCAGGATCTTTGTGAGACCTTGTACAGAGCCACACGTCCAAACTTGATCTGTAACTTCAGTCTTCGCTTGCAAGCGACGACAGCTCAGTGATGTGAAAAGCTGCTTTAAAAGAGAATAGCTTCTTCAAAACTGAAAAGAAATAATTTGTGAGCTAAGTATCCAGGTACTATTTGCTTAGACTGTGATGTTCAGTTCCAATCAGCACCACTCACCAAAAAATTCTTAAAATGAGAGAAGTTGCATTTTTTTTACCCAAAATAGTTTGAAGATTTTTGAACAATATTGCACCCCCAATTAAGACCACTGTTTTCACTGTGCATAAAATACAGCATTAATGTCAGGTCTACAGAACCATAATACAATGTTTATATGCTGCGTTTAGAGACTAACTGGAACTGATCACCTTAAAAAATCAATGAGGAAATTGGGAGGAAAAAAGGGTTGTCTGCCTTGTTCCCCATCCACATTGATCTGCATCAAACCTTTACCAGTCAGAAGAGCAGTTGTTTCTGTGTGTGAAAAGGACAAAGAGTACTGAAGAAGAGCTCAGGAGCGTGACTCATTGCCATAAACTGAACCAAGGAAAACACTTTACACGCAAAACCCCAGAAAGGTGTGAGAGAGCTCATCTCTTTTCCTAAAAACAAGTACAGAAAGAAAACTAACAAAAAAAAAAAAAAAAAAAAAAAAAAGAAGCTTACAAGCTGGTTATACTACTGTTTTCCAAGGCACTTTCATCCTTCAGGCTCTGGCTGCAGTCAGCAAGCAGATAGATTTAGTGGCAATGCCAGTTTCAGGAATTCCCACCCCACCCAGCTCCAGTTATTCACTCTCCTCCTCCTCCTCCTCCTTCTTCCTAGTGCTGTGGTGCCAGACCCCTCTGCCTCACTAGCACAATTGTTAGAAAGACTGATGTCTGAACCCCATTTTATCCACACTTTTCCTTAACCCAGACCACTTCAGCAGTCCAGTCCTTGCCGTAGCTCTGGGACAAATTGCGTCAGCGTAAGTGATGGGGTCTCAGCTCTGGGATGAGAGCAGGGCAGGAAGGCAGGGAGCAGGAGAGCCAAACTTTTTAAGGTGGCAATGCCCCACAGCTACTGTATCCAGAAACTGCAGCTTCACTAGTTTTGCCCTTCCAAGTTTATTGTTGATGAAATCCCAAGCGGGTCAAATAAACTGTGTGAAGGGTGTACTAATATTTATACATACACAAGTTTATTACCTTGACGTAGGAACACGACTTACAAGTGATAGCCTTACATCAGCTCTATGTGTCTCCCTGGATGCTGATAAACGTGATAGAGAAAGAAGGCAGATTTAGGCAAAAGGGAACAAAGTGGTGCTCTGTTTCTTCTGCTAAATTTATAGTCTACTAAGTAGCCATATCCGTGGGCAGTCAGGTTTGTGTCCAAGTTAAAATGTGCTCTTTACCCTGGTTTTAAAATCTTTGAACCCAAAATCAAGTGCAATAGAGGGTTAGATTTGGTCTACCAACATTAATTGCTATACAGCCACAAGGAAGATGAAAATAAAACAAAAGGTTGGTCACATTTACCAGATGACTACAATTCAGAAAGCAGTGACACTAAAAACAACACAGAGGTCAATGCCCAGAATTACCTGAACATGATTCCCAACACATGTTGTTGCAAGAGCAAACTAAGACATTACTCAGATACATCAGTAGATTTTTGTTTTTTTAAGCTGGAGTTGGCCACTTGCATTACTGGTGTTTGTGACATTGTGAAGTCATGTTTCCTGTATCTAGTTTTGTTGCCTTCACTGAAATGAATGTTGAAAACCTGGTGAGAACTCACTGGTGAGTGATCTGTGGTTTAGAAAATATGCCTTATAAAACCAGATGAAAGCTGTGCCCACAATCTCACAGCAGTGCTCAGTCTTTACTGCACATCCTCTAGGGCTCTATAGCACGATGATACTCAATCACCTGACATGGGCTTCCATGAGGTCTCTAATTAAAAAACTGGAGCTCATTATGAGCTATTGTAGAAGAAGCTGATTTAGAAATTTCTGTCCCTTTCAAAAGCAATCCAGGTGTGGGATTTCTTAGGTCTTGTGGCACATGGCTCCCAGCTCCTCTCCTGCTTTCTGAGGAAGGACTGGAAGTTCAGTTCTCTCTTCCAGTAGGGAAGAGATATCAACTTCACTCACCAATACATCATATTTAGGGAATGCTTTATGAGAATTCTACACCATGCCTGTTAACTTGGACGAAAGCCACTGCTCCTGGGTCGCTCTGGAGTATCAACATGCCACTGGTCAGGGATGCATTGTGGTGTTGAATCTGAGCAAATCCTAAGTACTAAATACACCTTAAAGACAAGACATAGCTGCTTGTTGCCTCCTCTGTGAAACAATGTGCAATACCTCTCTGTTTCACAAGATTGTTAATGAGGATAAACACCTAAAAAGCTGTCACACACAAAGACAGGACCATATAGGTACCTTATAGAAGCAGGGAGGTAATACCAGTCATATGACAGAAAAAATAAAGTAGATTCTGAAGCTCAAAAAGACCATGACAGCTACTGTGACCCTCCTCATTATATAGGCCTGAAAGTGCACTGAAAATTTTTTATAACTAAAATAGAGACACCCTTCAGAAAGACTTCCCACCCTTCTCTAGACTTGGAGATTTGGAGAAGTTGTCCTATGCATACACAGTCTGTAACTAACAAGGGTTAATTAGCCTTGTGAAAAACTTCAACTTATTTTCTGCTTAAATTGTGTTGACTTAACTTAGAGCTATTAGTTCATGTAACAGCTTTGATAGATTACGGAATCATTGCAACACTGACTGGAGCAATGCCTAAATACCTTTGAAAAACAGGCCTAAGCTATGTGCCCAAGGAAGCCTGTTGGAAAAAGAGCCTTGACTTCTCAAATCCTGGACTGGTGCTGAAATAATTTGCCCATTTTTCCTACCAGATCTATGAATACAAAATACTTATCTGCCTTTTAGCACATACAAATAATATATAATATCCAAATAATACAGAATAATATAAAAAGCAGTATTTCTATGTACAAACAAGAAATACAATCGCTGTTTATCAACCCTCAGTAACCTGAAAGCCCTTTGAACATAGGAGTTTCTTTCACTGTTATCTTGTGATAAGCGATGGAGAAGAGGAAGTCTTTTTCAAGAGAAGATGACTCATAGAGAAGAGTCTCAGGAACTCACAACATTCAATACAGCTGGCAGTGAATGAAAAAGCTCTTTATAAATTTTTTTTTTAGGTCTTCCATGTTCCAATAGTCACAAAGCACATCACACTAGCCTGTTATTTCCCTAGCATCCTTCAGCACATTAAATTATTATTTTCAGCAGGCCATGTTGATTAGGAAGTTCACATTCTTAAGGCTAACAATGAAAAAATTTAATTTCATAGGATAAATTAGTCTGCACTGAATTCCATTGTACCGTAGTTACTACTACTTTTGGTATTTGAGATAGCTTAGATGTACATTACAACATAGATATATCAGATAGGATTGATATCAGGTAACTTGGCCAATTCTATCCGAATTGGCCATCCTCAATAACTCCTCAATAATTGCTCCTTATATTAATTAAGGTAAGTAGGTCAATATGAGTATATTAAGTATATAAGCAATATCAAACTCGTGTTGTAGTAGATATGTGAAATGAGTCAAAAGAATCATGTTCCTTAGAAGTTCTTGTTTGTCTCCACAGGCTAGCTCATATGTTGCTGTAACTTTCATTGTCTAGGAACAAAGGTGAAGCAAGGTTTGCATGTAAGGTTTGTACTATCTTCTTTGAACAACTATTAGTGTTGGTGAAAGCAGCAAAGTTTCTGGACTTTTCAGTCTTGTTGATTTGAAAAAGGTCTTGTAGGTCTGAAACCGTGCCTTCTTTTTGCAGCTGTAACAATTGATCTAATAAAATTTCAGTCTCTACCTGTAAGTCTGTCTTTAGCTCAGATGGAAATGTCTACTTCAGAAACATCTCTGTTTGGTCAAACTGATCCATGTTGACACTAATGAAAGAATTTGTCAAGCTGAACCTTTTTCACTACTTAGATGTGCAGCAATTACTATTTCAGTTGCAAATTAGACCTATGAATTAAATACAGCCCACTGGGAACACTCATTCTCAAAGTTCTTGTTTACACTTCTCTTATAGTCCTGTACCTTGCTCTCCTAGTTTAACTACATAATAAATATCTTACTCCCATAAAAGTTAGATATTTAGCACTGGCATAGCATTTTATGAGTAGGGAGGCATTATCCAAATGAAAAAAAAAAAAAAAAAAAAAGAAAGAAAAAGGAAAAAAAGAAAAGGAGATCAGTGCCAGGAAGGTGGATTGACTCACTGCTTCTGAAATTATTATCTTCAGAGACAAATTATTCAATAGAGAGAGACACGGCATCACCCAATGTGTACTCTGGGCAAGCTATCAAAATGCAACCCTTCCCACGTGTAGGCAATTATTCCTAAATCAGTAGGTATAATAATATCTATGGGCACAACTTTTCGTCTACATTTTTCACTCTTAGTACATGATGTTCTCAATTTTGTGTTTTGCCTTATATGAACCTGGCAGCTGTTAACTACTTTTCTTCTCTTTCCTATTTTTTTTTTTTCCCAACTATCAGGCCTTTCACTTTATCTAGGATTATGGGAATATTAGTGCAAGAGTTTTGATCTGCAAAATTTGAAACACTGTTCATTTTTTGCTATGGCCTGAATAATCGGTGGTTTGCAAGCTGTACATATCTCACCTGTATCTCCCACTGTGTTTTGTTGTCAACCTTGAGGAAATTCTTGCAGGTGGGATGGTAGTTGGGTTATCTGATGGGAAGAAAAACAGAGAGAAATAAGAAAGCATGGTCTTCCCTCTTTCATTTTTCATACTTTTCAGAGTGAAAAGATAGGGTGTTTTTTACTAACGAGCTAAGCTAAGAAACCATTAATCCCTCTGATTTCATCTCACTCTGCTGTTAAAAGAGGGTTTAAGAGCCAGATGAGGTATTTCCGCAAAACATTGCATAGTGTGACAGGGACACATTCACACCGTGGGCTGACAGAAGGTTCCTTAGCCAAGTGGTGCAAAATGGTTGCATCTGTACTGTTCAAGTGCAGCCTCTTCCAGAGAAAGCTCAGCACTTCCGAGCTGATGTAGCATGCAGTTGTCTCATGGTACTCCCATAGTCCTTAAATACAGTTAACATTGTTTTAATATATATATTTTTATATGTTTTATATCTAAATAGAGTGAATATATATATGTGAATGTATATATCTATAAACTAGCCAATATAATTTGAGATCTGCTTGGTAATCCACTGAGTTTTTGTTCTTTTTGCATGATATCAAAAATAGGTGTTGTATGTCCTGAGGTGCGATATGAGGAGGAATTTAAGATTGCCAAGCCTGCGGGAATATTATTGGAGGCCTGTGTAAAGCAGAGGGAGACAGACCTGAGGCAGTCTCATCCTTCCCACACCGTACTGGGGGTTTGATTCAGAAGAACTAATTGCCTCACTACAGAGAATGGCCTGGCAGCATATGAAGATATAAATTTTGTGGACCTTGAGGGAATATAGATCCAGGAATGAACAGAATACCTAAGTTATTTGATAGTGTAAACATACCCAGAGAGACCTGAGACATAGTCAGTGCAGGTTTGACAAAAAAAGAGCATATCCCCTTACTTAGCAAGCATCTCCTTTTTCTGCCTATCTTGATCTGGAAAATAATGCAGGAAAAAAATTACAGCAATGGGCAGTATAGGAACTCTAGAGCTGGATTTCAAATACTGCTTCAGTCACAGTCTTCATCTGAGCCAAAGTAGGTTACTGCACCAGATAATGCTATTTGTTCTAGCATTTTTGCATTGCAGAGAAATGGATTTGTATGGAACCATGAAATGCAATTTTTTTCAGGACATAAATTATGCTAAAGGTTTCCAGAGAGTAGCTCTTTCAAATGTTGTAAATCTCCTTTACTGTATCAAATCTACTCTGTTCAGCTAAAGCAACAATTGGAGTTGGCACCTACATAACTTTACACTCTTCTTGTCCTAGTTGAGAAAATTTCAGGCATCATTTTTCAAAATTTCTCAGCAAAGTCAGATGAATAATCTGCTCTATTTTTTGTGGTTACTTGAAAGGTCTGTTCCTGTACACATCATCCCAAATACTCTCAGCATTCACATTTCTGCTGACTCTGCTTTTCAGGGCTCAAGCTGTAGCAGTCTTGTTCTCTATTCCTACCAGTTTTCTACAGTGTCAACATTGCATCTAGTCAGCAGGTTAAAGTGCCTCTCCTTGCCTTTTCACATTGTAAAATAGAGGGTTAGGTTGAAACAACTTCCTGCATATAGCACGGATACCTTTTAAAAGACCTGATCCCATGGATTCCCATGGATTCCTCAGGTTTTATATCACACAAAGAGAAGTTTGAACATTGCAAGCTGACTTCTGCAATAAACATGAATACTTCCTTTCCTTTGTTCTTATCTCCCCCGGTACCGAGCATGTAGATATCTTAACAGATAGCAGGTTTTGAAAATGCCCTGGAAAATGGCAAATTCTCATTGCTAGACATGATGTGAAGCGCAGTTGCGTGACATTAGCCCATATTATGAAAATGTTGGCAAAATAACTCCTCCGTGTTGTTATAACAAACAAAGAACTGGCTGACTGGTTTCATGTCCTACAGATAATTGTGCTGTCTTCATACCACTTGAGCAGATTTTCAGTGAAGGCACAAATTGAATATTATACCAAATCCAAGCAGTTGCATGATTGTTTTGTACAGTAAATTATTGCACACTGGAACGGATTAGAGAATTACCAAGTGACTAAACTTCAACTTCTCTTCTTGCAGACCAGGCTGCAAATCATGTTATTTCTGGTAAATTGTGGGCCAAGAATATATGCATGTATAAAGTATAATATATGTGTGGAGAGTCAATGAGATTCATCCAATGAACAATAAGTTGATCATGTGTGTGTAAATTTAATATCCTCCCCAAAGTTTGAATTTCAAATTCAATTCAGAACAAAAATACATCGTTCTAGGCCCATCCACAATATGATCACTGCATCTTAGTGTATATGACCATTTCTAACTTGAAGGTTTGGCTGCAGAGGTTAAAACACCATGGAAGTTATTTTTGATTATTGCCATTCCTCGTCAGTTCCACTGGACGTTTTTTTCCCACTGTTCTTTCTATTTTCATTTTTTTTAGGAAGTTAAAAGGAGCTTCCGTTTGCACGAGTTCATGGAATTAACACATTGCAAAGAAATAAACTTTCTGGAATAGCTGTCATTCCTTCAGTAATTTTGGATTGAACTTCTACCACTCAAGACTATCTCTTTTCAGTACAATGAGACATACCCTTAAATTGTTTATTAATGCATTTCCCTAAAGAATAGGAATTATTTTACAGCAACAGAACATTCCTCAGTAATCACTTTATCAGTTGTTCTGTTGAGGAACTTCAGACAATATTTAGTCACAAAAAAGACGACAACTTACTTTATTGTATAATGTAGTGAGAAGGTCTGGTAGGTCTGTCCATCAGATTTACACTTAACAGCTGAATGTTAAGACTCATTATCAACCTGGCAAAGAGAGCTGACATTCAAGTTATCAATGCTTCTCTCTGGTGACAGCAAATATGTTGGCTGGGGGGTTTTGCAGGGTTGGGGAAAGACAAATAATTTGGTTTCATTTTTTCTTAATTTCATTTTTTAAGCATGACAAGCAATGGGTACTGTTGAGAAAGCTCAGTCTCATTTCAGTAGGCTGAACTCAAGAAAAAGGAAATTACAGCTGGCATTATCAGGACATTTGAATCCAGTCATTGTGCTACTAAAGGCCTGAACCAAAGGAGAGTTGTTTAGAAACTAGTTTCTTCATTCATTGAAATTTTCTTCATGCTTTAAAAAAATCCCATTAGAGATGAGGATAAAAATTCAAATTTCATAATTTTTTTTTAAAGAAAACAAAATAATAATTAGTTCAGACACTTTGACATTTTTAGTTTGATAATAAGGAAATGCTTGCTTTAAAATCCTATGCCATCAACATTATTTTTATTGTAGTCAGTAATTCTAAATCAAAAATGAAGAAGAGAAGTGGGAAAGCAGAGGGGTTTCTTTTGTACATTTCAACAATTCCAATTTTTTTTTTCCAAGTGATTTTCAAGACTGAATATATCAAAACCAGCTATTTCTCATGAAAAGTTTTGGCTTTGAAGAACAGCCATTTTTTTTCAATTAAAAACATTTCATGATAATTGAGCTCTATTCCAAAATCCATTGAAGTCAATACAAACTTCCTTTGATTTCAGAAACTTTTGGATCGAGTCCACAGATGGGATTTGTGCAAATGGAGTAAAGGGAAAAGTACAACCATTCCCCTGGTCCAGATTTTAAGCTCAGATCTACACATACAATTTCACTTGACTTCAGAGACAAACACCCATAAAGGCAACATTTGGCCTTGAGATGTATTTTCAAAAGTAAATTAAATAGAACCTGAGAGTTACAGCTGAGAAAACAGCTGATTTACTTTTTTTTCAATTATTATTATTATTTATGACTTATAAAATAATGATTGCATCATTACATGAAAAGAAGTTAACAGTCTACAGTGCAAATAATCTTTTATTAAAGTACAGACTTAAATGTATGGGATTAATTGATTTCTTGTTCTTGACAGTAGCTCAGGATTCACAACACAATCAGTTTCTGCATAAAAGGAACATAACAGGAATGGTTTAAACCTACAAGATTTAGGTACGTATTCCAAATAAATTATTTTATGAATAGCACACTTATTCTACTTGTTCTTTTCATTCATTGACAAGGCTCAGTCCTCAGCTGTGCTTAGTTTGTTTAAAGTGATGTCATCACTGTTCCAGACCAGAAACGGGACAGCCCTGAAAGAGGTCAGTCTCTCTTTGAGCACCTGGGCTGTTTTTAAGCTCACACCTTGCTGGGGTTTGTGGCACGTTCTTTGGCAATGCAATAGAGCAGAATGTGAGTTCTTTTGTCTTCTTGTACACATCATCTGCAAAGTGAGCAGAAAAGGGTTTAAAGCTCACTACAGTGTCTTTCACCATCCTCAGTCAAGATATCCTCAGCAGAATCTTCAAGGCTGTTTTCTAGTTGCAAAGCAACATGAGCAAGCAATGAAGGATGGGACAAGACATACAGGTTTGACGTACCAGTAACTACATCGTGTACAAATATATGCAACAATCAACCACAGAAATGCACAAGCGTACGTTTACCTATTCAGCTCTACTATGTCATATAGGTAATATGTCAAACTAAACTTACTCATAGAATAATAGAATTGTCTAGGTTGGAAGGGACCTTTGAGATAATCTAGTCTAACCGTCAACATAACTGATAAAAAAACCAACAACCCATCACCCAGCCATGTCACTAAGCACTATGTCAACCTGAATTTTAAATACCTCCAGGGATGGTGCCTCAATCACTTCCCTGGGCAGCCCCTTCCAATGCTTAATAACCCTTTCAGTGTAAACATTTTTCCTGATATCCAGTCTGAACCTCCCCTGATGCAACTTGAGGCCATTTCCTCTTGTCCTATCGCCTCTGACCTGGGGGAAGAGACCAACCCCCATCTCTCTACAGCCCTCTTTCAGGTAGTTGTAGAAAGCAATAAGGTCTTCCCTCACCCTTCTTTTCTCTAGGCTGAGAAACCCCAGGTGCCAATTCTACTATTCTATCAGAACATCTGTTACATATACCGTAGTATATGTATGTACATGTATGAAATTATATGAAAGAGGAGAGATTCTGAGGGGATTGCATGTAACATTACGACATGTCATTAAAGAACACCAAATGTGTACTTGGATTTTAGGTGTACACTGTCACAAGACAAATAGATACCCATGTTTCCATTTTGACTCCTTCATATGCATACATACATAAATATACATACACAAAACTAAAAGAAGCTTTTGTGTGCCTGAAAGTTTGTCACATTTATTCGGCCACAATGGCTAGTTACCTCCATTAAAACACCTTCATTTTATTGTGTCCGTGAACATGTGAACAAGTACACGCAAGAATCTTTTTTTCACTTTTAATAGCAAGATATATTGCACACATACAACATCAAAACTCAGCGTAAAAGTTATTTTAACTTCTACACGAATTTTATTTATTCTAATACTACATGTTCCACTCCATGATCCATAGCCAATTAGTTCACAAGTAAACACCTAGACCTGGATTAATCTCATTTAACATTAACATCATTAACAGTCTCAAAGTTCAGAAGTCAGCTCTGTCTTCAGTCAATGGTGGGAGACAGTCAAATCAAACCCGTGTAAGACAGGAATTTGAGATAGGTAGATGAATCACCAGCTGAACATGCCCATTTCTCTCCACTAAAGGACAAAACAAGTAAATTACATGCAGATAATTAAATATTATACATCTAAAGTCAGCAGCGCTGAATCACATGCCAGGAAGTATGCATGGAGAAGCAGAGGGCAGTAGATTGGTACCTGAAACTGAACATTAGTCTCTTTGCACACATCTGCAGTTTGGACACAGTCTGGTCTTTCCCTCGTAGGGGGTGAGGGAAAGTGGTGTCCACAAGGTTTCAAGTGTGGCTGGTGTCTTTTTTCAGATGACCTAAATGTTAACTCTGCTCTTTGAGCCAAATGAGGTATGTCCAGGCCACCATGCTACCAGGTGACAGTGAAGACCTGCTCCAGGGGCTAAGCTGTGTTTTGCCACTGGCTCCTTGCATGGAGCAGGGCTTGGCTGAGCAGCCTCAGGCACACACCATGGAGCTGCTTGGTGACGGGGTGACCCACAAGATCAAAACACGCTCTTCTTCAGTACCCTTGTCATGGATGAAGAGGAGGAAGGTTAACCTTGCAGTGACCCTGTACCCAGTGTAATATGTGTTTCCGGGCTAGAGGCTCTGTCTCCTTTGCTTTCCCACTCATTCCTCACCTGCAGGAAGCAAGAGAGGGAGTGGTATTTCTGTGTGTTTTGGCCTATCATGCCATCCTTAACAACATTTTTAATGCTGACCCTCAAGATCCTCCACTGAAAAGATTACGGAATAACACTACTGATGAGCATAAGCACATTTTCTTCTTTCTGCAGCAATTTCCAGATAATATAGACATGAGCAAGGTGCATAAAAATTGACTGAAAGATTAAAACGGTGGCACAAGAAATATGAAGTCACGCATCCTATGATGTCCCCTATCATGTCCCAGCTTCATTCTTTCCTGTTATGCCAACTGATTTCTCTGAAATGACTGAAGCCGAGTTTCAAACTATTGCTACAGTTGAAATCACACTTGAAACATAAGACTACAATGACATCTCACTTATATAACTATAAAAACTTTCTATTTACAATAAAAGGCTGTAATGCACTCTTTGAGATCCAGGAATGCCATAGAGTGCTGTTAACATAGTTAATCACCAGAGCCACAAAATTAATTTCTTTGTATTATCATGACATACATGTCTGTTGTCTTATCTTACACATTTAAAACACTTTTACTTTGAGATGCTCTCTGAGGAGCGTGATCTTAGTGTTGTCAGGGTTTATTTAGTGTCAGTCAAACTCTACAATTTCTCTCAAAACTAAACACTCATTATGGGATTGGAGCAAAAATTAGCGTGACCATGTAAACTACGGATGAAACAGCTCTCTTAAATATTCAAGAGTCAAGCACCTGACACCACACTTCCAGGTTACCACATCAGATACCCTTCTCTGTTTCTACTCCTACCTGTTCAGAGTAATGCATGTCAGCTTCAAAGAAAACTATGTGCAGGTGCAATGGGACACTATTTCCCAATTGGTAAACAGAAAGATGTGCTACATAGCTTCATCTCACCTAACTTTAGTAAATAAAACATGGAAGTTAAGAATATATTTTCTCCTCTACAAGCCCATAGAAGGAGAAAAAGAGGCTTTGATTGCTTTTACCAAATGGCTCTCAGTCCTGCTATCCAGTCCAAATACAACAACTCACTCAACTGAACTTTTCAACAGCTTTGCCTCTCTTTTGGGTAGAGATGATATCATTAAGGCATTTTGGCAAGAGGCTGGGAAAGAACCAGCTCAGGTGAGACAGGTGGGAGGCTGCTTTTGAGCTGCTTGGTCTCCCAAAGGGACTCTTGCCAGATTTTCTCTGTGAGGGAGTAGGGCAGCACGGCTGCACATTTATCCAAAAATATTGTGTTTACCGGTTCCCAGTCAGCTGTAGGCAGACAGGATAGCTCTGCTGGCTGTGCCTGCCTCCATTCCAGACTGTGCCGAGAGGCATCAGGAGAGTGAGTTGCTTTTGCCCTCAACCCCCACTTCTATCATATAGGGTTGGGCATGGTCTGGCCATAATAAAGACTTCAACTAACTCGTCTTTGAAGTGGGAAGTTGAGTCACGCCGTCTGTGAAAACCTCATTTTTCAACATTATGAAAATGGGTCCCAGTGCCAGGGTATCCCATTGTTTATTCACTGTTCTGGCACGGCGGATGCCAATCACAAGAGGCAGACAAACACAGTAGATGAGACTTGTTAGGAGGTATAGACTAGATGTCTCCCTCAGAAAGGGCCAATGTGTTGCCAGTATGACTGGAAGCCCTTGGAGGCTTCAGAAACATGCCCTTCGGTATCTTGGCTTACAAGTCAGTTATACAGGGAAACAATACACAGTTTTACTATGCCCAGCATCATAGCTCCTACCTCAAGCAGAATTAGATAGGCCTGCTTTTGGAAAATAATGGGGGAAAACATTTTGAACTAAGAGATGGATTCATGCATTTGCAGTTATATAAAATTAATGTTTTTGCCAGAGTTTCTTATTATGCAACCACCATTTTGGTGTGCCAAGGCAATGAGCATGCCAGTTAATTATGAATAGGATGCAAATAGGACTGTCTCTTGTACCTTTTTCTTCTTTTAGACTAGCAAGTAAAATGCCACCTCCACTGTACTATACATAACTTTTGGAATTAAATCAAAATTTCAGGTATAACTTCTTGTACCTACTGTCAGTGAACAATTCTGCTAATAAATTATTTCCTTTGCTGACAATAAGTCATTGTATATGTCAATTATTACTAATTGTGCATCTGGAATTAAGATTGCAGTAACTTTTTAATGCAAATACCTCCATCAAGTTATTACATTGTCAAAATCTTACACCAAAATAAATTCTTCGCTTCTCTCTCTTTATGAGAACTACAGAAGGCTGCTGAAAAAGTGAATGACATACCTTAATGGTGGTGAAATTTCCTTTTTACCTAGATCAGCTACATTTGAATTATACAGAGTTCACATTTTCAAGCATTTCTGCAACCCCATTTAATATGAAAAAAGAGCTGAGATTCTTCTGTAAGTACAGTACTTCAGGGAGGTGAAGTTTAAGGAAAATGTTATCTATCATGAGGTTTCATAATAAAATCTTAAGACATAGCAACAAAAAGTCATTTTTAGAAAAGAGGGAAGTATATAGTCTTTTGTTTAAGACAACACTGACCTGCATCGTCTCTTAGTTACATTATTTTCATATGGTGAAAACCCTAAGTTACTCCCAATTTAAATTTATAATTGACACTAAAAGTCTATCTGCATGATGCAATGGAATATATGCAAACACTCTCTGATCCTCTTCAAGTTCAGTCTATAACTAGAAAATACATACTAATGTAATAATGCAGCCCTGTTTATAAGCTAGTAACATTTGTTTAGAGACAGGCTGAATTAGTATGAGTGCCTGTTCCTATTCTCTATGATCGTTCATTTCAGCAGATATTATGTCTCAAGAGTACATTGTTCTCAAGATCTCAAGACATGACACTTGGTGGGAACTGCTTCTCTGAAATGCAGTCATTGAGTATTGGAGATTAACTTGAAAAGTAACTAAAACATTCCTGATTAATTTGCAATATTATATGTTTATGTATAAAAATAAAATTATATGAACCAATTATGAATTGGGGGCTAGAAATACATAAATTAAATTATTTACGAAACAAGATTTATAAATTGATACCACTAAAGGCTATCTGGTGCGCTGTTTGGTGTGTTTTGTGATGCTACAGAAATAGTCAGAGTTGTATTTAGTAATTCTTCCAAATTCCAAATAGAAAAGGTGATGAGTTTTCCTAAAGCTTTTAACAGAGAAAATGTCAAAATTGAGAATGAAATACATTAGACAGCAATACCTTGAGTTTTTAAAGTAGAAACACATTTTATATTTTTATATTTTTCTCAGGAGAGTGGAAAAAATGAATTTGCTTGAAATGGCATTTTTGTTATTTCCCAGCAGTTCAAAAGTGGTCCAAGTACAGGGTCCTTCACAGTCCTATCAGTATCCATATTGTCTTATATTTTAGGACACACACTAGTCTGGTTTTGGTCCAGGCTAGTAACCTGCCAAAAGGAGCCTGAATATGGTTTTGAGGATAGCATGGGCCAAGGACCATTTCCTTAAGGAAACTGTGGATGCAGTTACACTGTTTTGGCAATGGAAGTGCTTTAAGCTACATGCTTGTGAGCCACATCTTGCCACGTGCCCTCAGGACAAGAGAACAGTCCTGTCTCAGTACAGGCAGTGCACAGAGACATAGCCATTGGGCCTCTAACCATATGAGATGCCCACGGGTGTTCAAGATATCTCCATGTGACAACAAACACCCCACCTGCGAGCAGCCAGACTGAGCTACCTTGCCTATAATGGGAGTTTAACCACCAAACTTCCATGTAAATGCCTGTGCAAAGACATCTGCCTTCAGTAATCTGAGTCTGTGACAAAAATCCTGCCCACAGAATTCAAATTAACTTCTTAAACACTGATATTTAGTAATTTATCCTGCCTGATCTGAATTTATTCTGCTGCTACAGCAGAATGGCAAGGATACCTCATATCTGCTAGTGCCATGCAAGTGTCTTGGATATCCAGATGCCTTAGGTATCCGAGTCTATCTCAGACAGCACTAGGCAGCTACGTTGAGGTAACTGAACCTTACGTACAGTGAATAAATTTAGAGTCAACTTCTAAAAGAGATCACCTTCATATTACTGTTGGCTCAAGGTATTATAATGAAACATCACAGCTCCAGATCTGCAGTGACTTAGTTATTATGCAAAGAGTTCTTTGCATCATGAGTACATGGTCTTGTGAAAGAACAGACTTTTGTACAATAAATGACACTTCTACCTGCCTACAGAATGATGGTTGAATTGAGGTTGAAGGAAGACCTTTCATTGTTTCTCTTGAGTGATAAAACCCATATTGACTATGGTTGAGAAGAACTAAAAGGCCTAGTCAAGGCTTACCATCTGTGTGGCTCAAACTGCTTAAATACATTCGCAATATTGATATTGCTCTAACCTCTGTTATGCCTCTCTCTACCATCTGCAGAGCTGGGAGAACAGGTTTTCTTTATACTCACCATGACTGACTGTGTGATAGATTGAAGGAAATCATGTTTATATAAATACATAATGTGTATACAATACATATGAAATAACTTGAACAACTTGTCTGAACACCAAATATTCAGGAAAGGACAGCAAGTCACTCTGTTATCAAAGTGCAAACAGAACTTTGTCCAATCAGAACCTTTCTGAAACAGGTGGCATGCAATAGTATGTTTGAAGGTTATGTGTTTGTGTCAAACTAAGCTACAATAGCTGGTAAGAATATTGTATGTAACCAACATCATCCAAAAGTCCAAGTAATAATGTTGAACTTCATTATTGATACAGTAAGAAATTGTAAAGAAAATGAGAGGTATTAATTTTATGGCTGGTGGTGAAATGATGAAAGAGTGTTGTCTATGTGTTAACATAGAATATGCCTCTACGTGCAGAACGGTAATGAAGGAGTTCATAGATTCACTTCAGCAACTGTCAAACATATAAACACATAGGGAGATATAAATAAAGGAGAGCGCCTCACTGACGTTAGAAAGTGTGTCTCAGAGATGCTGAGAGAAGCTACTCAGTGTCTGAACACAAGCCCTGTGTCAGCAAGGGCAGCCTAGGTAACACCATTTTGGAGTTAAAGTGTTATTTTGAGAAGCTTGCCACTGGTCTTCGTCATTTAGCAAAATATTTCAGACCTGTGCCACAAGACACTGGGGTCATTACAGGCTTTTGCTTGACTCCAACAGTCTCTGAATCAGAGATGCCATGTAAGAACAGTGAGATAGAGGATGATTAGTGCTAGGCATAGGGTGACATAATGTGACAAAAGAGGAGAGGAGACATTGACAATGCTCATTTCAAACAGCAGAGGAATTTCAAGGAGGAAAGGCTACACGTAATCCTCAAACTGGGAGTTCACAAGAGCCACAACTCTGAAAAACACTATGGGATTGACTGTTCACCAAAAAAAGTGGCAATTCAACAGCAAATGTCCTCCCAGGAGCCTGCCAAACACCGGCCTGGTTCTGACTCAGGACAAAAAACACAACCTAGTGAGTCATCAGCATCACTTCCTTCTGCACAATTCACTTCCTGAAGAGTTTCCCATCTACTCTTGCCTTTCTGTAAGATCTAGCCATGGCACGGCTGAAGATCAACACATGAACTTTCACGCTGGCAGGATAGTAAGAACAAGAATGGCTCTTCTCAGAGCATGTACGGCACTTTCTATTTACCCGTATTTTATGGGATTGGCAGTAGAAAAGGCAAGTCGACTTATATATTAGGCCTGTTTTCCCAGTGTCATTTTTGAAGTGAATCATCATACTGAGTTGATCGCATTTTCTAATTTAAAAAGTTTAAACATGCAGAAAAATGTACTTTTTCTCTCTTTATCTTATCGTGTACATCATCAGCACACTACCACCCTCTTCCACTAAAAATATTCTCTACCATGCCAACTATGAACATGCCCCAGGCTTATTTCTGAAGAAACATTACACATTACCTCATACAGTGTATTGAAAATGTGTCCAATAACAACACAACATCTAAGAAAAATGCAGAAACCATTATTTGCTGTCAGTGAGGTTAGCAACTAATTTTCATCTTAGTCTGGAAAAAAAAAAAAAGAAAGAAAAAGGGGTGGTTTTCACTTTACTTTTTGATTTCCTGATGCAGATTGCACCGTTTAGACTTCATCTTCCTTTCAGCAGGCTTACAAGGGAGATCAGACTGGTCAAGCCAGTTGATTTTATTGTATTTCATTGTCAACACCTAGATTCCAAATTGTTATGGCAAACACCAGTTAATAAAATCAAAGACTCACCACGCAATTATTATTCATTACAGGTGGTACAGCAATCACAAAGTTAAGACATTATGAAGACTATGGAAAATTTCAGTGAGTCGGATTTCCCCCTGGCAAACTGAAGTCATTATTTACCCTGCAGTAACCACAGCTGTTTCAGATGCATTGTCCATTTTCACTTCACTCTTGGTATGCCTGAATTTGATGTACTTATGATTAGATTATTTTGGCCAGCAACATCCACTTAGCCTGCACCTGCACCCTAAAGCTCATCCACCCATTGCATCAAGAATGAATTAATATTTTTTTGGCATTAGAGGATTCAGGTGTTATAAAACTCTAGAGCAGCGAGGAGAGCTGGTTGGGCAACATCTCAGAGAATCCTTACAGTTACTGCAACCATTTTATTCTGCCAAAGGGAAACCCTAGTAATGGAAATTTCCATAGCTGACATCCTTTCTTGACATCCTTATGCTTCCTGCTACCATGACTCACAAGCAATGACCTGATGTGTAGGAGGTGAGAGTACTTGGAGACTACCTTAAATAATGACTATGGGACAGTTCTGTGAACGCAAGCTTCAGATTTCTGTTTTTCAACCAAAGAGTAATGTTGTGTAAACCTATGGCCTGATCCCCAGTCTCCTCCAGATTTCAGAGACAGGCACACTTCTCAGGGGAGCCACAGAGGCTGCCGCCACTCTGGTGGTGGCATGATCTCTAGCCTGAATTGGTAGATCTAATCTGGCTACCTCATAACAAACTTAATGCAATTAGACACCCACTTAAATAGCCTCTGGCTAACTGTCTGACTTTCTGTCCTATCTGCGAAACTGGCAAACAACATTGGGGAAACTGAAGACTTTGGTCCTGTCCTGATTTTAAAAAGAGCTCCGTGTATATCCAGAATATGTAATCTGGCTTCATTGTGTCAGAGTCAGGTTTTGAGAAAAGAATAATCAAATAATTAATCTAGCACAAAAGTAAGGATGAGACCATGATATGTAAAAGCTCTAACAAGAGACATAAACATGACTCTGTCCTTATGGAATTCAGTGACCTTTCCATGCCAGCACTTCCCTATTTCATAGGCAAAGGAAAAGATAAACACCTGAGTTTCATAATAGTTTCTTAACAGTATCTGTCTTAGAGGTTGGTATTACATTTGTTAGCTTCCAGCACATGTTTCTCACCAGCTTCAGCAATCATTTGTTAACCAGCTTAGCCAGGTGAACTAACTGTAGTATGTGAGGCTATCTAAAAGTATGTGAGACAGGGCTTTCTCTGTGTCATCTCTAGGAATATCTTAGTATGTCCACATAAAGAACAGTCCTGAGATATTTGCTACTTGTCTTGCCAAAATGAGGGTTGCGGGAATTTGAATTTCTTTTGAGGGAGTTCACAGGACTCATCTGTCAAAAGCATTCTCTCAAAAGAGGGATCTGTGGCCCACCAAGCAAAGTACTGGAAGGTGCCTCATGGCCATGTTGGCTTGGACCTCTTTTGCGTCAAGTGGGAACACCATAGCTCCCTTGGAGCTCCAAGGCATACTGTCATGGTTTAACTCCAGCTGTCAACTAAGGACCACACAACTGCTCACTCACTCCCCCCTGGTTTGATGAAGGAGAGAATTGCAAGGATAAAAGTGGGAAAACTTGTGGATTGAGATAAAGACAGTATATTAGGTAAAGCAAAAGTGATGCATGCAAGCAAAGCAAAACAATGAATTTATTCACTGCTTCACACTGCAGGCAGGTGTTCAGTCACCTCCAGGAGAGCAGGGTTCCATAACACTTAACAGTTACTTGGGAAGACCAACACCATCACTTCATACATCCCCCCTTCTGTTTTATTTCCCTGGTTTTTATTGCTGAGCACAACACCCTATGTTATGGAATATCTTTGGTCAATTGGGGTCAACTGTCCCAGCAGTGTCCCCTCCCAACTTCTTGTGCTCTCTGAGGCTACTCACTGGTAGAGTTGGGTGAGAAGCAGAAAAGGTCTTGATGCTGTGTAAACACTGCTCAGCAGTAATTTAAAAAATCCCTGTCATCAACACTGTTTTCAGCACAAATCCAAAACATAGCACCATACTAACCAATATGAAAGACTCTATCCCAGCCAACAACAGCACATATACTAATCATTTTTGTGTGTCTTTTTGCAGTTCAACATATCTGATATAAGGGCTGTATTACAGCCAGTGGAATGTTGCTTTTTGAGCACCTTGCAATATGGCATGTATTCACTTGGGGATGCTTGGGGGCATAGTTTTGGAGAATTGCAGAGAACAGAAAGAAACAAATCTAGTGGAGATGACTCTGTATTGACATCAGTGAACTATCCCCAGAACTGGTTATCATCTCAGAGGAAATAAGTTGGTTCAGACCAGAAGAGATGTTGAAAGTGAATTTACCAATATGTGATTTGACCAACATGGGGAAGAAACTGGAGAGGTATTTGATAGTGGAGGTATACCAACAGGGTCATCATTCTGCAGATGCTCTTTGCCATTCCCTTCTTCTCTGGAATCACTGTTAACCATGAGAGAGCTCCCCTTCTAAATTTCATAATCACCTCAGTGTTGACAGCCTAGCTCTGAAATTTTTGCTGCAGATGGCTTAGTAGGAAAGGGCTATGGCGTCACTTCTGTATCCTTTTCTGGGGTCTACAAATACTGCCATCAAAAGCAGGGAATAGTTGAGTGAGCTGGGAATATTTCACTGTCATGTTTACAAGATGATAAATGTTTCTTTCACAGAGGAGATAACCTCAGCAGGCTGAATTAGGTGCTCCTTTCAGCACTTAGAAAAGGCTCGTTATTGTAGCTGCATACCACAATCAGCATACGATAGAAGAGGCAAATGCTGCTCAGCAAGTACAGCTACACGACCCACTACTGCAGAGGATGCAAGTGTGAAAGTCTGCCTGGGGTCAAACTCTCCTGTTAGCAGTCCAAAGCGATGTGTTATCTACACTCCTCTACCCAAAAACCCGTTCTAGGGGAAGGCTGACACTGTTGCTGTGACTATTTTTGCCTACAGCTGTCCTTCCAAGTATGAGCCATGAGCTACCTTTTGAGAATTACATGAAGCCTCTCCCTTCCAGAGGCCAAGGAATGCAATCCACCCTTTAAGTCCCTTGAGGAAAAATGCTTTTTCCAACCATGATCAGGACATTATGTGAAGGAGGACTTGGCTGCTTTCCTGGTGCCCTGAAACCTTCTCAATAGAAGGCACACGGGAGTCTGATATGAGCCAAAGCTCACATCAAGACTCCTAAAAAGGACTGGATTTGTGGCAAACATGGGCTCCAGCACTTCTAAACTGAAAGATGTAGCAATGTTCTTCAGCTTCCTGTGATCTTTCAGGGAAGGAATGGGAGATGGAACATTCTTCTGGAACATACCTCTCCTGAAGGCCAAAAAGTGCTTCTGTGGATCATTGTTTTAGCAACACTGAGGGGTGAGAAAGGCAGTTCTTGAATTCAGGATACTTCACTTAGTTATAGAACAAACATCAAAACCGGAAAAAAACATTTCCCTGACCTATCATTACAAAAATTGCTTTTGCTGTTTCTGAAACAATGAACAGAATGCTGCTTGCAAACATTATCTCTAACTAAACAAAAATATAACTAAATATTTACTAAAAAACATGTTTTCCCAATGTTCAAAGAAGAGTATTCTGCTAAGGGCTTCTATCTGGAAAACAGGGAGCCATAGGCAAGACTCAAGGGAAAATTGTTCCTTCTCCTTCTCTCATAACTTTCAGTGAGGTGTTCGGGCAATTGGAGTGCAGATGTAGTTTTTAAAGACCAATAATGACAATAAGAGGTCAAGCTCACTTTTGGGGGGAAAAGACCCTCCAGAACTAGAAAATATATGGATCAGTGGAAATCTTCATTATTAACACCAAGGTTATCAGAATCTTTATAAGGTAACATATTCTAATGCCTACTTTTGAAAAAAAAAAAAAACTTCTGTCACTGGAGAAAAAAATAGTATCCCAGGAATGCAAATTCAGTAAATTTAACCTTACAGTGGATTCGTTTCTGATGGCACACACTTCATATTGGTGTACTTGGGTCTTTTTAGTCTAGAGAAAAGAAAGCTAAGGGGCGATCTAATCAACGCCTATAAACACTTAAAGGGAGGTGTCAAGAAGATAGGGCCAATCTTTTTTCAGTGATGCCCAGTGACAGGACAGGACAAAGTGGGCACAAACTTGAACATAAGAAATTCCATCTAAACAGGAGGAGGAACTTCTTCACCATGAGGGTGGTAGAGCCCTGGAACAGGCTGCCCAGAGAGGCACATTACTCAAGACTGCATCCAGGCAGGCCTTGAAGGTCTCCAAAGAAGGGGACTCCACAACCTCTTTGGACAGGTGGGTTTTGAATGTCTCCAGAGATGGACACTCCTCTGGAGACATTCAAAACCCACCTAGACAAGTTCCTGTGCAGTGTACTCTAGGTAGACCTGCTTTGGCAGGGGGAGGTTGGACTAGATGGTCTCCAGAGGTCCCTTCCAACCCGATAAAAGTCTTGGAAAAATAACCCTGATATACAAGTGATCTGAATTCATAATGTAGTACTTCTGGTTCTTGAAGCAGAAGTTATAAATTTCTGTTTCTTATATGATGTGTGCAGAAATTAGTCACCTGCCAATTGCATATGCAGTAGCCACCAATATGGCAAACAATACCTCAAACATTAAAAAAAGCATGGAGACATGACTAACCTAAGCAGGCTGCATGTTCCTTTGAAATTCCTCCATAGCCACTGACTCTATAAGAAACATAAGCCATTGCTTTGGATTAAGGTCCAGTGTTTGGATTTAAGTGGCCAGGACCACAGCACAGAAACCTTGCATAGTCCTCTCTGAATCTGGTTCTCCTATGAAAAAAGTAGGACCGAGGCATATAATTTATCTATTTGGGATAAAAGAATTAACTATTTTTTTTCTTTAAATGGGTGACTAATAGTAGCAGTATGCACGATATTTAGAGCACTCATCATACTTCCAGTTCCTACATCTGTATTTATTGTATATTCTTCTTTACATTCCTTGCCCCTTACTGTAAATACAGAAAGAGGAGTTCTTCCTATTGAATAACAGCTAGTGAAGAACAGAAATTATACAGACCTCTATAACTGTGAGTTTGGGAAGCATTATTCCCATAAAATTCACAGAACAGAGGCCACCTAATTAATTTACTAGTAAAGAAGTCATAGAAATTTTTCATACAATGTCCGACTACATATTCTGTGTATGGACAGAGGGACAAAGGCCTGAAAGGGTTTGGAGTGGAATAAGACAAACACAGCAAAAAAGTTGATCTGTTAAGTACAGACACAGTTAAGTATCTAACATCACTGTTAAATACAATAATTTGGGTACAACTCCAAACCCTTCTGCTCATAAAAGTAAAAAATAGAAAAAAAAAAACTGTGTTAAGAATAGACACCCTACTCATTTACAGAAACTTATTCTAAGCAACTGCTCCTGAGTGATGTCAAAGACAGAGCTATGGGGATATTTCTCTTTTTTGGCCTTGCATTTCTTGTGCTCTTAGTCCCCTGAAGCTACTGACAGTGGTGGATGTGGAAGGACGGTGTTTATTTCATAGTCATACCACTACACAAACAAATGGTTTAGGAAGGTTCCTTGCACTACATCTCTGTGCTCTTTCAACAGCTTCTTGCACCCTTATATACCTAACCTGCAGAACTTCAAACTAACTCTTAGGAAAGGGAAAATCTTGAAAGGGAAGAGGTATACCCAAGACACCTCCTAGCAAAGCCCTGCATTCTAACTCTAGGCTCCTTCCTTGAGAACAGTCAATGGTAATATTTGATGTAGCTCATTCAGACATAGGTAAATACAAACTATTTCACTCACTGCTCATCTGCTTGCTGATCCTGGGTTCTGAGAGGGGTGTAAAAAGTTGAGACTCACATTCTATCTTTGAGTAGGATGGGCAATGCCAAGCTCTGAGAGAAATTGTGTGTGGGCTTTTGGGAAAGATTGGTTTTTAATGACCATATAAAACTTCATCTACTGCCAAATATGCTACAAACACAGAAGAGCAAATTAAAATTTATGAAAGAAAACAGTATGAAATTTCTAATAACTGGAATTAAAATGATCAGTAAGTCCTGTGGGAATTTCCCGAGGGAACATGGAGACACTGCTTTTGTGGAAGAAACGTTGTTCAATGTCAATAGTGATATAAGCAGTTGATGATGGTCCTAGACTGGAGGTACAGTTATATTTAATGTTTGGTTAACCAGAGGCAGTATACTCTATCTATTCATACACTTTCTTGTCTTCTTTCCCTGAACAATCTCCGTATTGACTGAATAAAGCTGACAAAAGAGGTTGTTTGGTAGAAATACTGTGTTTAATAATTTTCTTTAGCCTTCATATTCCTTATCCATTTTCTTTTTAATGTTATTTGAATATAGATTCTTAAAATGTATTTCCTTTCTGTACAAAAAGAAATCATCATTTCCTGTTGATAGGAAACACGTTTTTTCCTAGCTTTATGTGAAATGAAAAAAAAAAAAAAAAAAGAGAGAAAAGGCTCCATTATATGATTATATGTAATACTGAAGCTATATATAAGCTCTATGAAGCTCAAAACTTTTATTTATAGTGAATACCACAAGCACCTTAATCCAGTTACATATTTTAGACTGAGCTCGTGTTTATGGAATTGTAAAGCCAATAATAAATCATCAATGGTAAAATAAATTAAAATACTTAAGCAGACACACTGACACAAATGCATCAGAGATGAGCAGGGCTCACTGTACTTTAGTTATGGATGCAAGGATGGAGCTCAAGAGTTTGTTCTTTAGTTCCCCCATCCCTTCTCAATTACTTATTCATAGAATCATAGAATGGTTAGAGTTGGAAGGGACCTCAAAGATCATTGAGTTCCAACCCCCCTGCCATGGGCAGGGACACCTCCCACTAGAGCAGGTTGCTCAAAGCCTCATCCAGCCTGGCCTCAAACACTTCCAGGGATGGGACATCCACGGCTTTTCTGGGAAACCTGTTCCAGTATCTCATCACCCTCACAGAAAAGAATTTCTTCCTAATATCTAATCTAAATCTCCCCTCTTCCAATTCATTCAGTTGTTAGAGGCAGCACATGGAGACATCACCCAGAGTGAATTTCTCTAATGTCAATAAAAATTGCAGTGTAATGTAAATAATACCTTATCTGCGTTACTAATTGAGGGCCAAATTGAGACCTGCGAGATAGTGATTGGATTGGGAAATAAGGGACTGTTCGATGACAGCAAGAGTGGCAGAATTTGGACCTTGGAGCAAGATTCCTCAAGTGAAGACCTGGAGGCCAAATGCACCTCATGATGCCCAGCCAAAGCTCCTGACAAATGAGCCTGCCCAGGGAGCGGCCTCAAATCCAGATGGGGTGAGTGATAAGAGTCCTGGGATCTTACGCATATGTATGAGGCAGTAAGAAGCAGCTGCAAGTAGCAGCTACAAGGGCAAAAGCACATACCATTCATGTGTTCATCTGAGCACACTCCTACTTGGCTTTTGATCTGTATGCTCTTTTTTGCTATTTTTTTCTCCTTTCAAATAGGAATATACTTTTTTTTTCTTTGGGGGGGG
>VZRU01009759.1:171138-209244 GCA_013398155.1 Pedionomus torquatus | reverse complement strand
GGGGGGGGGGTTCCCAACTACTCAATTCTCAATGGAGTGTTAAAAGCTAATTTCTTGAAGATGTTTCAATAGTCCTTTATCAAATTTTTGTTAAAAGAAACCAAAATTGAGGCTTTAAAGTACACCAGTGAAGTTAATTCTCCAGGCATCTGGTATTTCTGTTTCCTCTTTTCTTAAACCGGTTCATCCAAACAAGTGCTCTGGCTTGTATTCTAAAAAGGTCATAAAATTTTGTACGTAAATAAATGCTTTAAATATAGTTCCATGTTTGCCAGCTGGTGAATATGTT
This sequence comes from Pedionomus torquatus, assembly GCA_013398155.1. Taxonomy (NCBI): domain Eukaryota; kingdom Metazoa; phylum Chordata; class Aves; order Charadriiformes; family Pedionomidae; genus Pedionomus; species Pedionomus torquatus. The sequence continues at coordinate 208,955 of VZRU01009759.1, read as the reverse complement.
TTAATGATTGTTATAAAAAGTAGGAACGCGGGACTAGAACAGTCAATAGGGAAAGTATATATGGTACATTTACATAACACATCTGTTAATAACTAGAATAAGATTATCGGCAATGCCTGTTTACCTATGAAAAGTCACAATGGGTACATTTACACAGACAGTTGACTAGGGAACTTATTCACCTGCTCCTAGAGGGTCACACTGCTTGAATCTTAGCTCACTCCATGGCCCTGTCCTCAAGATTGTCCCTCCATGCAGTCTCCAGGAAGAGTCTGCTGTAAAAAGGACCGGTGCTAGGCAGCATTGATACGAGCCAGCCAGTGTCACTTGGCCTCCGGGTGAGGGGATCATCCCTTTTAGATGGTTTCTTTTTGACAGCCGCATTTCATAAACATGTGCAGATGCTTATGCGTCAGATTAGCACACTCTTATTTTTGCCTGGCATTACAAGTGTCTTTATTTCAACCTGGTAATTGTGGCATTAGGTTGATAGGAAGACAGATGGGGTGTCAGCATAGCAATCAAATTTTGTGTGCCTTTCCCAGAGGTTGTCCCGTAAGCATTGAGGCACAAGAAGCACAAAGGCTAAAGAAACCTGACCACCTGCCAACCTCTGCTACTTAGCCTTATTAATATAGAAGATGTAGTGAGAGAAATGAAGTTATATCCCTTAATATGTCCTGTAATATGTCCCTTACAACTTATGGGGCATAAGAAATCCTGTCCCTAGTGAGTTCCCCTGGAGAACATCTTGAGTGATTTCCTAGCTTGAACACCTCAGTTGAGAGGCTAAAATTGTGAGTGAAGGCCAAAACCCTGCTGCTGTCCTTGCAATCAAAGCCCATCCTGCGTAATATACTATCTAATATTATTCCAGCAATATGTTTATGCTGCATGTACTTGAAGGCTCACAGCTTTAGAATTCTAGCTGTCATCTTTTTAAAAAAATATAGATCTTCTAGTATAGTTTTTATGCTACAGTTTCATGATTCGTTCCAGCTTGGCTTCAATACAACATTTTTCCACCCACATTGAAAAGCATGCCAAGCCTCTGAGGTTTTGCAATATTCTTTTGTAGTATCACTTTTATCAGGCAATCAAGTAAATATTAATATAATATTTTTTTTAAGGAAAAGCAACTTTTACTGCCAACTGCACAACTTTCTGTGTGATAATATGAAGTATCAACATGTATCTTCTTTGAAAAATTCATCGTAGATATTCCTAAACATTTGTAGCTTTAGACTGCTCATGGGTATGAACTTAATATCACAGGTATTTTTACTTTTTTCTTCCATATAGATTGTTTGCCTTGATCAGGACTCAAAGTACATTCATTTTATTTACCTGAGCATTTGCATTTGACTCTCAGTAGGTAAAACCCAGCAGCTTTATGAGCACAGTTACGTGCTCTGGTGCAAATACAGTTATGCTGGCATGTAAGTTTTAATGCTATTACAGCTTATTCTAGGTTCTGAACAGGCATAACCTGCAGCAGTTTCAGTACTTCCAAAACTGCGATAGCATGTTTAGACTGACATCTTTTACCACATTAACAATATAATTAAACCAGACAAACTTTCAGGTCTACATCTGATGTCAGAACATAAGAATCTGCCTCATATACGCTTCAAATGATGGGATTTGGATGATTATTTTGGAGACGGCTGAACACAGATACGTAAGAGATACTGCCCTGTTTCACAATCTTTTTGCACGATGAATCACTTTTGCTCACTCACGTAGGTGAATTAAGTATCGTGGCACTCCAAGTGAACACAGTCCAAAGTAAAAGTTGCAGAGTAGAAGAACCCATAAAATATGTAATATAGCAGATAAGCTTTCCAGTCATACTGTGAAATAAGATTGTTTATTATTTCCTGTCATATCACTGCATGGTAATTTTCAGTTCATGATCCGGTGGTTCCTGCCCAGCATCCTTTCTAAGCTTTTTAATCCACAGTTACAGGAATACAGTTACCACGCTCAACCTATGGCTACAGGCTACATATAAATCTAGTTCCTGGTCATTAACAAAACCAATGAGACACATGCTCCTTGTATTAGTTAACAAACACACGCACACACACACAAAAATCTATTTCAGGTTAACTGAAAGAAATTTATTGTATAACTTTCAGTTCAGCCACCAAACCCCAAAATCCATTATTTGCACAGTTTTATTTCCAGCACATGTAAATATGTCATTCCTATTCATTAATAGTACCACAACCTACCTCTATCCTTTCTTCCCTGTGAATAGGGCTATTCTTCACACTGCCAGCAGTTGTTTACCACTTCCATTACAATCATTATGAGATACAGGGGAGAATTCAGCTTGCCTGAATTTAAGCTATGCAACACAGGTGTTTATATCTGAACTTGTCCAAGTTCCCATCAGAGACAAGGGTAAACTCAGATCCAATTCAGTTTCCTAAACATAGACGTCTTACTGCTATGTTAGACGTTCTGTGCTGTCACCCTTAGGCTGCTCCAGAAGAGCATGGGTCACCCCTAGGTCTTGTATCTTATCTACGGACTTCATGCAGATATTTCGTGTTCTTGATGGCATCTCAAATGGCACCAGAAGATTGTGCTTAGGCAACCTTCAAACTCTCCATTAACTTTAATAGGAGTTTAACGTCTAATTGAGGTGCAGATAGCTACACTGCAGAGACCATAAATTTGGCTGAGCTGAATCCTGAACACTTAGACTTGAGAGGAACAGACATTCATCTGTTCTGGGGCTTGTGGAGACTTCCCTGGTTAACCTATCCTGACTTATTTAAGACTATTTTGAATTCAGACATCCTTCTCATGAGATGGTTTTTCCTTTGCAACTATACTTAAAATACTTACACATACTGAAGAATTCTTTATCATCTGTAGACAGAAAGTGAAAGTAATGTATATATTTTGTACAGTCATTTACATGAATGTAAAACATTACCATCCGGTATAATAAAACAACCAGTAAAAAAAACAAAGTCAAGAGGATCATCTGTACACAGAGTGTTAACTTTGTCCCAAGGAAATTAACTAATGCTCAAGTGTCTGTAGGAACTTGGAACTTTCTGAAAAGGAAACATGGGATTTTCAGGACCCTTCAATACTCTTCCTGTGTTCTTAATTCTGAATACCATCAAGGGCAAAGTAAATGATGACATTAAAAAAAATTAAAAAAAAAAAAAAAAGGGAATTAGGACAAAGCCAACAATCATCACCATCTTCAGCCTAGGAGAATACTCACCCACAAGTGAGAAAAATAATTGACGTTCCTAAAGTCTCTCAGGGCACTAACAATAACTTATCTTTCTAAGACAGCAGACCAAATTTTAGAGGATACTCTCCCACTCATATCACAGGCAAATAGAATAACTGCAGTTTGCAATGAGGTGGTTCTGGACCATATAGTGACTTGTCTCAGAGCTCTGCAATGAGCCTCTCAAAACCTGAGGTGTATAAGGCTACATCTGTATGAGCTAATACAGAGCAATGGGTGTAGGTGTTGAGGAATGATGTGTACACTGCTTGCATTTCAGGGGTTTGATGTCAGACTAGTTCTAGTTTGACCCTGTTGACTGAATTTCCATTAGCAATTCAAGAGTGTTAAGTAGTTGTCTGGAGCATATTTTCTAGTTAGTGTCATCCAAAAGGAATCCAGCTTGCATGCTTTGAGAGTCTCCATGATGCAAACCAAAGCTTCACTGGCCAGCAGCTCAAGTGGGGTGATTCTAACCCTCTGCTCTGTTCTGGTGGCACCCCCCCTGGAGTACTGAATCCTGCTCTGGAGCTCTCAGCACAGGAAGACATGGATCTGTTGGAACAGGTCCAGGAGAGGGCCACAAAAATGATCAGAGGGGTGGAATACCTCTCCTATGAGGACAGGCGAGTTTGGGCAATTTAGCCTGTAGAACTTCTTGCAGCCATTCAATACCTAACAGGAGCTTATAAGAAAGATTGGGACAAACATTCCAGCAGGGGCTGTTGCAATAGAACAGGGGGTAATAGCTTTAAACTAAAAGAGCAGGTTTTCGGACCAGAGAGAAGGATGAAATTTTTTATTTTGAGGGTGGTGAAACACTGGAACAGGTTTCCCAGAGAGGCGATAGGTGCCCCATCCCTGAGAAGAATAAAGGTCAGGTCGGACAGGACTTTGAGCAACCTGATCTAGTTGAAGATGTCCTGTTTCTTTGCAGGGGGGATTTGACTAGATGACCTCTTAAGGTCTGTGCCAACCCAAACCATTCTTTGACTCCCCTCGAAGTAGCACTCCCAACCCAAACTAAAACACTAATAAAGACCTGTCCTTAAACAGCTCCTTCTCCTACCTTCTGATATTGGTAGTATGTTTTGCTTGTGCTTCTTGGGACACCTTTGTACAATGTATATACATCCATTAATCTCCAGAGGTATTTTTGTCCTCTGACAAGAATATTCATTGGGCTAGAAAAAAAATATAGGTCTGGGCTGATATGGCTATCAGGGTCTACACAATATGACTGTAGTTGCCTGTGTCCATTTACATCAAAGAAGTTATCATAATTAACTTTCTTCATGAGACATTCAGCACAGTCTTCAGAAAATGAACTGTCAGCACTGTAATACATTAACTAAACAGGGTTATGGCAAGTTTTTTTGCACTGCACTTGTTCTATGACTGTACTAACGGCTTCTCATGCCAGATTTTATTTCCTGCCACCTTTTGCCAGTTCTCTGTATAAAGGAGTGTATGTGTATTTTACCAATTTCACACTTGCTATCCTCTCAGTACACTTCATTTGCAGCTTCTTTGAGTCTTTACATTTGGCGATGTAGTAAATGGAGCACAAAGGGTTAACCAGATTCCAAAGGATCCTATTTAACAATGGTTGGCCTTCTGAATCATGGACTAGCAAATAATCGTTTGTTCTGATGATGTAATATTTGTAACTTACAGTAAAGTTACTACAGGGAGGAGTTCCGTGAAAATTGGTTTGAACTGGTCTCTCTGGTTTATGATCCTTCCTGTTCCCCTGCTCATGCTCTGACTTAATCTTACTCAGTAAAAATGCTTGTTTCCTAATTCTCCTTCAGACCCTAATTTGCAAACAGCTCAGAAGAATCCTGCTTTCAACCCCAAAAGCATCGAGCAAAAAAAGAGGTTTCTTAGCACTGAAAAGGAAAAGAAAGTATCTTAGCACTGGAAAAGTATTTCTTTCCAGTCACTGCATTCTAACTCAGCATAAAATTGACTCCCTGGAGACAGCTGATAAATATATTCATCTTTTAACCTTTCATTTGGCCAAGAATCTGGAGTATATCAAGGGTTTCTTTTTAAGGCAGTTCCTGCAAGGCAATGCTAAATGTTACTTATTCTTATTAGAGGTAAGGGAAAAATAAAAATAATTAGATTATGTCATTATATTTGCTACCAAAAGCATATCATGTTTAAAGCACTTTTAGGCATTCAGGTGAATGTTTTTCTGTAGCTGCTGAAAATTCCTATTTTGTTAGGGCTGCAGACTTTCTTGGGAATACCTTGAATACTTACTGATAAACCCTGAAATGGAATCCTGGGTGGTTTTTTTTCCCCATTTCCATCCCTTTTCTACCACAGACAAGTGAGTAGGAGTAAGGATTAACTCATAGCCTTGTACTCATTCACCCCAGCAGTGACCACTGTTGAAAAATCAACAACCATCATCCATTGTCACACCACAACGTCTACCGTAACATGTAAAATAGATGGTTACTTTCAAGTACCATATGCTAATACAGGGAGTATTTCTGTTAATGAAGGCTAATAAATATTCACTTTCTAATGATACCATAGTGTGTCTCTGTGTACAATAAAATAAAAAAAAAACATGAGAAAGACTGGATGCATTCAAGATGGAAAATCATGCTTAGACCATGGAGCAAACAGGAAGGAGGAAGCCATTCTCCTGCATGATGGACTCCGGTTGTGGATTTGACAGTTGCAGGATGGAGATTCCTGCCAGATGCCAAGCCACCTCCTCTGCATGTGGCTGCACTGTTTCTCAACTTACAAACCGCCTTGATGACATAGTTCTGAGCACAGTCCACTGCTGACTCGAATCTGTTACCCGCGATAGAACCACAGCATCAGCTCCTAACATGGCATAAGAGATTTCTCGCTGCTCAGACGAAGTGGACTTTTACAAGCAACACAGTGATATCAGTACCAGCCCCTTGCCAACGAGCAGCAGCAGAGCTGCTTCTGTCCTGAGAATCACTGTTTCTAACTTGTTTTCCCAGCTGAACATTGAAGATTATGTGTACTATTCAACAGAAGGGCAAGTTAACTCAAAAACCAAATGCAGTGAGCGTACATATAGGATTACGTAAGAATGTTCCCAATCTGTGAAATAACTCAAATAGATTGACATGCACTGATGCATAGGTCAATCAAGTCACAGCATGCTTTTGTTTAGCTTAATAGTAGGTACTCTGCAAATAATCATAATGTTTTTTGTTGCACGCTGCACAGTTAAACAATATCATAAATGGATTTTTTTTGTTTAAGATTGAATGAGCTTCTGGTGTCTTTTGTTAGAAAACTGACAATTGCTAGAAAATGCTTTGGGAAACAGCCATACTTATTATCCATTTAGAATATGTTGACCTAGAACTTTTCAGAAGAGTATTCATCATATCCTTAAACAGTTAGCTTACTTTTGTGTCTTAAAGCCAAATGATTTGGGTAGTATCCAGCAGTTTAGTAGTAATGCAGTCCACTGACCCACTACCAACAAAGACCACTGGAATTTCTCATTACTTTCCAATCCTTCACTCAGTCTTAAAGATAAGAATTGATAGCTGAAAGGCTCTCCTGCTCCTGGGACAGAAAGGCTGATTAAAACTGTGAATACAGTTCATGTTAAATATAATTTCAAAATTTGTTTGTGTGCTGAGTCACAACTAAGCCAAACACTTTAAAAATTCCCACAGAATAAAATTTTTTACATTTTTGTTTTAAAAATTAACTTGGAGGGGAATTCTGATGTCAATCCAATGCAAAATGTCTCATTGTAAGTAATATAATTTATATAACTACAGTTGCAGTTATTTACTTAATTTTACGGCTTGATTGTGGAAGTCCATAATAAAACACATGCCATAACATATTAGTTGAAACAGGATTGCAGGATAATGGAAAGATACAGTAAACAGCTGGCTTCCCTAATTAGTATGTCGAATGTTTACGTGCTCCTCTTGTTAAGTACCAAACTGTTTCATCAGAGCAAAAACACGAGATACTTTGATCTAGAAAATAAGGTAAGATGTTTCAATGATACACTGCAGCCACAATTCATCCTACCTAAGGTTAATCACCTATGTGAGGCATGTAAATTAGGGGGTTAGTCACCTCAGACTCCCTCTAATGTCGCAGGAGGAAGATGGGCACTTTCTCAGGGTGACGGGGAGACTCAATGGCTCCACAAGAGTGGAGGGAGCTGCCATGGCTGGTCTGTAACACTGGTGCCTCAGTGGTGCGGCTGAAGACGGAGGGACAAAGTGCAGGCTCAGGCACTACCTCATACCTCCTGGTTTCCAAAATGAATCAGCAAAACAATGTAATTTTTCCTATTTTGTCACACACTTTGGAGACGGGCTTTCTTTGGTAGGAAACATAAGAAAAATCTTTCTCATTCTACAGAAAATTATATGTCATTAGAAAGGAAATACATTTGGCCCAAATCATCCCACCAGTTTCAGCTGTGAACAGTGTAAAAGACCTGTACTACCAATTCACACAGGAAAAGGTATTCTTCAGCAAAATTCATTTATTACTTCAGAAATAGCCTTTAGCAGGATCTGGAAAAAAAGCCAGGTCAACTTGCCCATTGGCCTACAGGCGGGTCAAACAGAAGTGATGATTTTGAGGGACAAAATAAGGAGAGCAGAAGGACACCTGAACTGCAAGATGAATTCAGCAAGAGGTATACAAGTCCCTTGAGCAGTCTTATTTGTATTCTCTGAATTATATCTTTTCCTATTACGCAAATGTGAACTCATAATTCATTATTGCAAGCCTATGGGAACATCAACATTATGGGATAATGCAGATAGACGTATCTGTCATCCTGAGCAAAAATAAAGGGAAATGGAACAAGGCTGGTATATTGTAATGCATCAAAGGTAAGGATGCCTCTACAACTACATTTTTTTCTAGATTCTTAGAACCAAGGACCATGGGAAACCCTGTGGGAAAGGAGCTGTGGAGGTCATCTACAGCAACCCCCAGATCAGAGTGGAACTATGGCAAATAATGAATCAGCTCAGCCGGGGCCTTTTTCAGTTGAGTGTTGGAGTCCTCAGGGGATGGAGATGCCACAACTGCTCTGGTTTTTGCACTGCAACAAGTTACCCAGATACAAAAAAGGTTACCCACATGGTCACTACCTTTGAACAGCTCTGTCCTTTCAAAATTAAAGACTGATGCAGGATGGAGGAAGAGGTTGTTATCCTTTGTATGCATTGCTGCTCTCATGCAGGAATTTTGAAGACCTGGAGATTGAAGCAGTAAGGAGGAGAAGATGAGAGACTGCTTCCATTCCCCTAGTTTCACTCAGTCTGATCTCAGAGGCTCTTTTCCACCAAAGCGTTTGGCTCCTAGTCACCATATTTCCTCAGAGGCCTCTACCAGCTACCAATGCATCTGATGTCCTTAGATCTTACACTCTGCTCTATTAAATGTTGACTATGTCCTGGCTTCTCCTAACCCTCACTCTATTGCCATCTTCTGCTGTCATTATCACTTAAGAGACAGAGCTTCCACTAGACAGGGCACTCTCTGCCTAATCCGTCCTGCTTTCTGTGTTTCCCTAAGGTTTCCTCCCCTTTGGCAGGGATCTAAAGACGGCACACTCACCACCAAGAATCCACTTTGGTGTTTGTTTAGTGGGCAAGAAAAAGAAAGTACATCCATGAAAAAGAGAAAAGGCAGAAGCCATAGATACGGTATAATATAACCTTCTTGCCTTTGTGAAGAATAGAAACTCTTGTCTACAAAAGAGACAAAATATAATTGAGATTAAGTGAGAAATGGAGAGACCCAGAAAGACAATTGGACCAAGAAAAAGCAAAACTATAACACTGAATAACTGCTGGGCGTTTGTTAAGGTGGAAAGGAACTCAAATTGGCATTATTAAGTCTTATCAAGCATAAAAAAAATGAGGTACAGTTGTAGCCTGTGTGGCTGGCAATTTGAGTGGAAACCAAAAGCTATGTATGAGGCCTTATGTATGCTGCAGCACAAGGAAGGTCAGGTGCCCCAAGACAGGACTGGAATCTACATTTTCACCATACTCAATGTTCAGGCACTTTCAGCTACTTTAAAGCAAATGCAAGGGTCGAGATATGTCTTACTTCGCATTCACAGCCCAGAACCTGTAAGTAGGTGCCTACATCTCCTCTTTCCAAAAACATACTTCTGAAATGTGCTGATGATGGAAGCACTGCTGCTTATTTACTACAAGTAAAGCTGTAGAGAACAAAGATGGAGATCAGAATTTAGTTTCTTCCAGTCCTTCAGGTGTCAAATCTCCTACTTGTCTGAGCTGAAATGAAAGGATGTTGACCAGAAAGTTGTGAAGAAAAGAGCTCTGTCCAAACCTGCTTTGTGCAGGCTATAGAATAATATATCTCCGTGAAGGTTCTTGTCCTGTGGCTTTTGAATTTTCTGCTATACAGTAAAACAAGTGCAAGAGAAAGAGTACAGAAGGTCCATGAGCCCCCATCTCTCAGCCTCTAAACAATGTCACCCTGGGGAGGACATTTTCCTTGGGGAAAAGTTGGTTTCAATTCCTTCAGTCAGAGCAAATTGTTGAATCTAACTTCCTAAGTGGATGGCTTAACCACAGAGTATTGTATGAACGGTGGGTGGCAGATCCTCCTCCACTGTCTGATCTAAAAAAGCATCCACAAAGCATTTTCCAAGGAGCCTTCTGGGTGTGCGTTTGGTGTTTTTTTGAGAATGTCTGCAGGTTTGAGCCCCCCCAGGAGCCTTCAACAGAGGAATGCCTAACTTCTTAGGTGGGAGATAGCTATCAGGCTGCTTAAACTGTTCTGGGCATGTGCCAAAGCAGAGCTCTGGACACCCAGAAGAGCTGAAGCTCAGACAGGCAGGTGCCTTCAGCAAGATTCAAATAAAGCACCTAAGCATTTATGGTGCAACCAAGGAGAATTTCATCAAAGTAAGGGAACAGTGATTTTCCCAATAACATTTGCCCCACTAAAGTACTCAAAATTTCCATTACAAAATTTACTTTGATGGTTAAAATTACACCACTGACACCTTGACTGAACTAAATGTATAGACTACCATTTCCCCGAGTGCATTTGGGATTTACAAAATAGGTATTCCATTGCCTAAGGCCCCCAAGGATCTCAATCTTCTAGGCACTCTTAGATCATGCCTAATATATATCCACAGCACTGGGTTGTGCACAGGGAAGAGCTGCCATGGTCACTTTAATTCAAAAACAGTGGTGTAGGAGTTGTGGTGGTGGTGGTGTTATCCACTTTTTGCATACTAGCCTACAGGATCAACAGCCTACACAGCCACAGATGACCCAGGTTCATTGAATCCTGGCCCCAGACTGCAAGCATGAGAGCAGATAAATCCTTCCTCGTGAAGCTGTGGTGTGATCTGGCAAGACTTTTATAAGAAGGTAATTATTGCTTTACTCATGTTATTATTAATTAATTATATTTTGAAGAATTTATGGAAGTTTCTCCTGCCCCAGCTGATGTCTTGCATGGACCAGTTCCGTCCACAATTAGGTTAATTAACCTTTTCTATTCAATAAGCTTCCCTGCTCTGTAAATCAATAACTCAATCTAATGTGTCATCTTCCAAATGGATGGGGACTGCTCCACAGCCGCCTACCCCCATCTGTGAGTAGGATGAATTTAGTCCACTTCCACTGAAAAGGGCAAACAGTGACAGCAGCTGTCTGTTGGGACAAGTTGATAACGAAGTGTGAATAACAAGCCTCCCTTTCACGTAGATATTATGCAGATTATTCTTATTTGGTAACACCCGGAGTTACTGAGAAACTTAAACACATGCTGTTTGGTTAAGTAAAATATGAGAGAATATGGGAACCCAAAGGCACCACAAAGAAAAAAAAAAAAAGCCCAACCTCTTTGCCAGATTGCATTCAAAATTCTGAAAAGCCATTGAATGTAGGCTGGAGAAAACAAAAGCCAGCAATGCTATCTATGACACAAGAAGAAAAATAGGAAACTCAGCACGGGGTTTAAAGATGTCTGTGGAGGTGGGTGAGTCACTGTTGCTCACACTTTGAAGTGAGTGAGACAAGCCTGTGCGTCATATATTATTTCCTCTTAATCTGCAGAGAACAGGCCATCCCAAGCCATTGATGGAAGCCAAACACTTCGAGCACAAACGAAACGTGACTGGACATGGGTTTCTCTTAGTCAAGCATCCTGGGAGCCCAGAACCGCAAGTCAGACTCTGTCAGCAGTTGAAATACCTTTGGTTTATGGGTTAACAACCTGATGATAAAAATGAACTGTGGCTGAAACTAAGCCTACGTGGGCCCAGAGTAATTAGGAGCCAAGTTTCATACCGCTATAGGGCTGATACTACACCCACTGCGGTCAATGATAATCTTTCCATGAATAACAGAGCCAGGTCCTTTCATCTCTCAATGCCTGTACTTATAAAAAGGGGATAACGGTACTTTCTTTCTCCTGTGTTTGCAACCTCATAAACATTTTGCAGCAAGGACTTACTCTTTCTAGGCACTCCATGTGGCATTTAACACCTTTGAATTCCTCTCTTGTTTGGAATTCAAAGCTAGAAGGAAACATCAGGATGGGCATGACATTTCTAGTGGATATGAGGTTTGTCGTATACAGAGTACCACACACTTGTGTAGATCTGACGACATAAGTCTACCACTGTACTACAGCAGTACAGTTGAAGTACTGCATTAGTAGGCACCATAGCTGTTGAATACCTAAGAATTTCATAGGAGGCTACAGGCATAGGTCTGACTCTATCAGTGAAGATGACTACTAAGTTGAACAAGTTGCATATTTATGTATCTTCTATTCATACAGTGCTCAACATACTACATGAAGAACAGTCTCTTGCACATACAGGACATATAGCAATAGAAAGCCTTGCATGATCTATGTTTTATCAATCTGTATTCATAATTGAATGAATGATTAATTTCTTAGATAGAAGAATTCCTTTCATAGAATCATAGAATGGTTAGAGTTGGAAGGGACCTCCAAGATCATTGAGTTCCAACACCCCTGCAATGGGCAGGGACACCTCCCACTAGACCAGATTCCTCAAAGCCTCATCCAGCCTGACCTTAAACACTTCCTGGGATGGAGCATCCACAACTTCTCTGGGCAACCTCTTTCATCTTTAAGATACTTACATGATACTTATATGAATGTATGGTTAGTTTGTTGGGTTTTTTTCTCCTTTGTGGGAAGCAACTATACCTTGCATGGACTGTTTTGGAAGAGATGTTGACAGAGTTGTTATTTTACATCCTCTGTGGGTCTTGGATTTTTTTATTTTTTTTTCATGTAAATATATATTTACTTGAATATGATATGCTGGAAAACTATTTTATTACATTTTTGTACCAAAGTTCCATAGCATTAAATACTATGTATACAAAACATGAAAGGATACTAATCTTTATTTAAGCTGAAGTAGAGAGAGTAAAGCCCCTTCTAGGCTCTAAGCCCCTTATTAATGAATGTGATCAAGTAAACGAGTGTTAACACTTGAAAGGAATCTTTCCACAGTGTCCTTAGTTAGACCCCCAGATCATGTCAAACTGTTGCCGTGCCACAGCATAGCTGAAAGGTCATAATTTCAGGAGAAAACCCAGAGGTAACAGACCACCAGTCCTTCATGGTCTGCAGATCCCCTTCCATCTTGAAAACCTGGCACCTCTTTTAAAGGAACTGCCTGTTTTAAGGGTAGAAAAATCTCTCAAAATGATAGACTCTTACAAAATGTTTGTAAGCCAAATACTTCATTGTTGCTCTTGGAAGAAAACAAATCCTTGGGCAACTGAGCATAGAAAATAGGGCTGAACAACCTGTTTAGAAATCCCAACCTGCCTAAACACAGCAAGTTTGAGCTTGATGAAGACTGATTGTGCTGAGGATGGCCCGAAGCCCACATAACGTAGCTAACTTCCNTTAACAAAGGTATCAAAATAGTCTGGGTGGCATTTTTTCAGTATTATAGACATCATAATTTCAGAGATGTTTGTCGTGGGTTTATGGACGCCAGTATCTTCCACTGTTTATTCAGAAAGCTCTCAGATGTGGAAAATTTCCTTGAATGTCTCATGGTGGCAGTGGAAAAATGTAGAAGAAAGGCGCAAAGGGGACTGATTCACTACAGTGTTTTATTCCAAAACGACACATGGATGTAATACCGCTGGGATTGATTGAGTCATATGAAAATACAATTGGGTCAAAGAGGTAGTGGATTTCGTTCAAAATATGTATTAATGTTCTGAGGAAGGGGATGCTGCCTCCTACGAATTCAAAATACTGTGAAATGTTTTTTTATGTAAAGCAGTAGTGCCTGCCAATAATTTGCCAGGCTGGTTGAAAACACTTTCACATGACTGCAGGTAACCATATGTTATAAACTAGCTGAGACCTGGGAAAACACTCTAGGCAGTGGTAGGCAGACAGGTAAACTTAGCCTCATGCTTTGCTTTTAGAAGTTCCAGTACGTACTGCCGCAACCAGTTTTTGTTTTGTTTTTTTTCCCAGAGAGCCAGTCTGTAACCACAGACAAATGTTTTTCTCTGTTGAAACTCATCCTTATGGCACGACAGCCTGGCTAATTCTTGGTTATACTGTGTACGTAATAAGAATGCTCGAACACAAAAGGGATGAAAGACCGAAGTGGGAGAAATTTTCCTTCAATCTTATTTTCCAGAAAATCAAACTGGCGTACTCAGATCTTTTTGTTGGTTCCCAATGCTCAAACAGTGGAAGTAAACAGCAGTCACTGATGCCAGTTAGGTTTCTAAATTGATTTATGAAATCGTTTAGGCTTCTCCTTTGTCATTTTTTTCCCACATATTCTTTCTCTTATACTCTGGATTGAACTCACTCTGTTATACACAATATACAGACTCTGTCTTCTAGTTTCAGTTGTCTAGAATCTGTCATCTAGTTTCTGTTTTGTTCACCTTTTGTGACTAACCTTGTAAATCACCCCTTATCTCACTGGTGTTATTGTTCCAATAAAAAATTTCAATAAAATGACGTTAAGAGGCCTCATGTTTGTGTCCTATGCCTTAGTTAGAGTACTCTAATTGGCAATTTATGCGAAAAAAAAAATTTGTTCTTTGTTATTTGCCCTAAAAATTTATCCTTGATTTCTGAAAGTCAAACTGTTCTTTCTCCATACCTTTAAAGAGCCATAAAAGTTTAGCCGTGGAAATCTGGGCCCCAGTTCAGCAAAGCACAACTACTTGCTTAATAACAAATGAGAAGAGGCTGATCCAGCTCATGTTTCCATGTATGGGCTGTGCAAGGCCAGCCAGAGCTGGGGAAGTAAGACAATTAATTTCATAAGTAGCACAGGTGGGTACAACTGAAGGAAAACTTCATATTTATGCGTATTTGTGCTCCCACTTTCCATTCAGTCAGGAATCCTCTGCCCTACACAGGTGCTCACCACATCCCAGAGTGGGGTTGGAGCTGCCGTTACGGAGCGAGTTGGGTATCTCCATTGGGATCATGCTCACACAGAGCTGTTGTTCAGCTACACAGCTGCACCGAAGGAGCTAATACTCTCTTGTTTAGTCGTATTCCAACTGTCTTTACTCACAGTGAGTAATTCTTTTGAAGTCAGTGTGTCTATGCAAGTGAGTAATGGCCTCAGGATCCGGCCCTTCAACAGCATATGACGTGTTATGTTTCAAATGCTTCTGCGCTGTTGTTTTTAATAGTACATTGCAATTTACCTACTGGAATTATCTTTTGAATAGCTTCTTTCCATGGATTCCATTATGTATATTCTTTCAGTTATTACGTTTTCACTTTGATCTGCATGCCAATCAAGATAAGCTCAATAAAGATAGAATTTTAATGAACACAAGGAACTATGTGTAGCTGCAACAGCCAGTTTTACTAGTTTTATGGGTGTGTGCATTTATTTTTACTTGTGTAATATCCAGATTCTAAGGGTGCAGTGTGCGAAGCACTTCAAATTCATTTGGTTGCTGTAAAGGACGAGGCATCTATATTATTTTCATTACTGTCACAAGTACCTCATTTTATCTGTTTGATATTTGTTGTTCAATTATACAAAAATAAAGGAGACTGTTAAGTAAAACATTTACTACATAAAATCATGGCAAATACTAACATCTTCCAGAGAGGACACCTAGAATTCTTTATAAACAGGGACCACTAACAGTGAAATGTCTACAACCTGGCTCCTGATAGGTTATAGACAAATCTTTCTAAGGTCAGGATCAGGAAATTTAAACCTGTTAAACTCTTTGCCAGAGAAGAAAGGATAGGAGACAAGCAGCAGTTTCTGAGCATCTGTTTCTTCTAGTTGGAAAGATGTGGGACAGGATTAAAGGGAACACATTGGTAACACACAAGGAAGGACTAACGTTTAGATGGAGACAGGCAAGCTTTCTTGCATCTTTATTTACTGTGATATATTTTTTGATAAGTAACATGTGGGTTACCTGAATGAAGCATTCAACATAAACTCTTGGTTTCTGCACATCTCAAACCCAGTTAGGTTAAGATCAGGAGGCAGAGGTAGCCTTCCAGAGGAAGGTCCAGACATAGAGCTGTTAGGGGGACAGTTTATATCACAATAGACAAGGGCCAGGAAAAAGAGCAGGTACCAACTGTGAGAGAGCTTTTTTTTTTTTTTTTTTTTTTTTTTTTTTCCCATTAAAAAAAAAAAAGGAAGAAGTAGAGGTCTGTGGTAGAAAATGTCTTGCAAGAGGATCTAAAGCAGAGATTATCCTGCAACAATAGAGGGTATCTCTATCAGATAACAACCAGCAGAGCCATGCAGGTACGTGAAATTAGTCAATGTAAGGGTTAGACTTCATCATCTGTAATGTAACAACATTAATGTAAGTAATCATTGCTTCATAATCAAAGTGATTGTTACCAAAGAGATGATGTTTTGACTACAGTCAAGCATGCACTTTGTGTTCCTTCCTTTTCATTTTTCTGGCAACAATGAATTACTCCACCATTGAAGTTACCTTTGGGTGTTTGGACTGTGGCACAACATGGAGAACATATCAAACTTATTTCACAACACATTGATTCTGGCAATGAAGTTGACACCAGCTGCCTGTCCAAGGTGCACATTGCAATGCAAAGTATATTTCTGTAGAGGTTTGCCATTACTAACAGAATTGTGTGCTTCCATAAAGTGTCAGCTGCTGAAGGATGTAGGAAAGACATGTTTTCCCCCTTCTGGAGCTACCTTGAACCACTGTTGGTGGAGTGTTCTGGCTTCAGACTTAGTTCCTGAGGTACACACATGTGTGCTGCACAATTCAAAGAACAGGCATAAGGCAAATTTGCACCAAAATCCAGAATGTTAAATTGCTGACAGATGCACTGTTTGAGCACCAATCTGCCCCTCTGAGTGAAAGCTGGCATGAACCAAACTCATTTGCTTTCCTAATTCCAGTGACAAATGCCTGATTTTCTTTAGCAGAGAGATTTACTACAGCTTAGCAACTGGCAACAAAGAGGAATCAGGATCATGTTTTCACCCAGCCCTCAGTGAAAGACTAGCGGGGTACAAAGAACTATCTCAGACTCACCATCATAATTCTCTGCTCTATATTAAAAGTGTTATGATAAAAAAAAAAATCAGATGCAGCTGTCATCCAAAGGAAGAAAGCAAAAGGCAGACTCTCTTCCCTAAATTTACTCTCACCTTTCAGTACTGTCTCAAAAGCATGAGTTATCATACTCATAGAATCATAGAAGCATAAAATGGGTTGGAAAGGGCATTAAAAGGTCACCTAGTCCACCCCCCCTGCAATGAGACAGGACATCTTCAACTAGATCAGGTTGCTCAAAGTTCTGTCCCACCTCATCTTGATTCTTCCCGGGGATGGGGCATCTACCACCCCCCTGTGGAATCTGTTCCAGTGTTTCACCACCCTCATTGTAAAAAAAATCTTCCTTATATCTGGTCAAAATCTACCCTCATTTAGTTTAAAGTCATTACTCCTCATATCATAACAGGCCCTGCTGGAATGTTTGTCCCCATTTTTCTTATAAGCCCCCATTAGGTATTGAATGGCTGCACAGCCTTCTGTCCTCCAGGCTAAACAATCCCAGCTCTCCCAGTCTGTCCTCATAGGAGAGGTGTTCTATCCCTCTGAACATTTTTGTGGCCCTTCTCTGGACCCACTCCATGTCTTTCTTGTGCTGTGGGCTCCAGAGCTGGACACAGTACTCTAGGTGGGGTCTCACCTGGAGAGTGAGCAGAGCAGAGGAGCAGAATCACATCCCTCGACCTGTTGGCCACAATTCTTTGGATGCAGCCCAGGATGAGGTCGGTCTTCTGAACTGTGAGCACACATTGTTGGCTCATGTCCAGCTTTTCATCCACTGGTATCCCCAAGTCCTTCTCAGCAAGGCTACTCTCAATCCCGTCAACCCCCAGCCTATATTGAATCTGGGTGTTGCCCCAGTTTGGGTATAGGACCCTACACTTGGCCTTGTTGAACCTTAGGAGGTTCACATACAGGCCCACTTCTTAAGCTTTTCCAGGTCCCTCTGGATGGCATCCTGTACCTCAGGCATGTCAACTGCATCCCTCAGCTTGGTGTCATCTGTAAACTTGCTGAGCGTTCACTCAATCCCACTCTCTATGTCACTGGTGAAGATACTAAACAGTACTGGTCCTGGGATGGACCCCTGAGGGACACCATTTGTCATTGTCTCCATCTGGACATTGAGCCATTGACCACTACCCTCTGGATGCGACCATACAACCAGTTCCTCACACACTAAAGAGTTCACCCATGAAATCTACCTCTTTCTAATTTAAAGAGAAGGGTATTGTGAAGGACTGTGTCAAAAACCTTATAGAAGACCAGATAGATGACATCTGTAGATCTTCCCTTGCCTGTTGAGGAAATCCACCTAGGCTGGCCAGGCAGGACTTGCCCTTGGTGAAGCCATGTGAGCTCTCTCAAATCACCTCCCTGTTCTCTGTGTGACTTACAATCTGTTCCATGATCTTCCCAGGAACACAGGTGAGACTGACAGGTTGGTAGTTCCCAGGGTCCTCCTTTCTATCCTTTTTAAAAATGGATGCAATGTTTCCTGTTTTCCCATCTCCTGGGACTTTACCCAGCTGCAGTGACTTTTCAAATATCATGGAGAGTGGCTTGGCAGCTACCTCAGCCAATTCCAGACTCTGGCATGCAGTTCACCAGTTCAAAGATCACTAAATTCTAACCAATTTCAAGAGATCATCTGGTCATTTTCTTGATGGCATAACTAAAGCGCTTGTCAAGAAACTGACAGAAGGACAGAAGGTTGTAGCAGCTCAAGTAACTAGTGCCACAGAGATAGTAATAATAATAATTTTCAGTGTCCATAAAAAAAGGGAAGTATGGAAAAGGCTTTGCCAGATGGATCAGGAAAAGCAGGATGGAGTACAAAAATGGGAATGAAGGATGCGATACACCATATTGTTGCCATAATGGGAAGAGTATATTATATACAGTAGCTAAGAAGCAGGAAGCCTCTCAGTGACGCAGAATGTTTGACTGCTCATTGTTTGTCAGTACTTCATCACAGAAATTGTTTATACTTCACTCTAAATGCATGCATGAGACGTTTTGGTCTTGGCTTTAGTCTTTTGCTATAACACCCCATCTCCCCTGTAAAGCTCGGTCTCTTTTTTTCAGAGTAGGACTTTTCCTCAACATGTCCTCAGTGCAACATTGGACTTACTTACCTTGACAGCCAGGTCTGTGCTGTCTGTGCTCTGCATCTCTGCTGGGACAGCTCTATCACTGTATGTGGGATTTCTAGGTTTTGACAACTATGGACAAACCAGCAAGAGTCCTGTCTATACTGGCTACAGCCCTGGTAGAAGGCTACTCTTACACCAGCTAAGTATTTCAGTGCAGATAGCTTCAAGCACAGAGTACATATCTCTTTGTATTTTGTTCAGATGTGTCCATAAGCTTCTGCTTCTTTCAGAGAAAGTATTATTACTTGAGAGTAGTGGGAGAATCTCTGTTAATTTTCAAGCAGAAATTATAACATTCAAATCATTTCTTTCCCTTTACTCAGGTCTGTGCTATAGCATTGTTTGAATTTAAATCATCAGCAGAAATTTATTGCTAAAATTTAGGGATGAACAACTGGATAAAAATCCAATTAAAAAAGCTCTCTCTCTAACTTAAGTGAGTTAATGCTTTATTTGGTCCTGATGCATCCTTTGATATAAATTGTGTAGTTAAGGCACAATATGGTATGTGCTGCATCCCAACCTCTGCACTTTCAAGAGCCAGTCCTGCTTCAATGGCTTCAAAGAAACCTGAAGAATGAGACCGGAATATGGTGCCCTACAGGCTAGGTAAATACATAGGAAAGCTGTGCAGCTTTGCAGGTTCCACCAAGGAAAGCCAAGAGCAAGAAAAAGGTGTTCACCTATTACCACGAGGAAAATGAATACCAGGCAAACAATTTCACCTCCCTCGCCTCAAAGGGAAAATAACCACAGGAGGTGCATCCTTGGTGTACACACACCTTCCCAGGTGAGCAGGCTGGAATAGCGAGCAGCTCTCCTGAGGTCCCTGCAGGTGCACGAAACTGTGCTTGGATTCTCCCCAAGGAAGAGTCACGTTTGGATTGGTGGAGAGGGAATTTAAGTGGAATCCCTGGTAAAATCTTGAGGAAGCATCCCATGCAGGTCTGCTGACAGCATGAAACCAAAAGGCGAGGCAGCACACATACACTATCAGTCAGTTTGACATGTGCGGGGCAGCTTCACTGAGGTGACTTCATGCCTCAGAGGTCTGCTGAGCCACGCCGCCAGACGGCCTGCCTCGCTCATCCCCCAGGGCTGCAACATTTTTTCCTCTGCACCATCCCTCTGGGAGAAACCTTCTCTTCTCAGTTGCACTGGAAATCTGTGGCCCATGGGCTGGGCTGGGCTGGGTCTGGAGCTCCGTTCCAGAGAACCTGCAGCCACTCTGGCAGGAGGAAGGCGGACACAAGCATCTCACTACCGCATGGAAAATGAATGCTAATTGTGTTTCTAGTTATCACAGGAGAAAACTATTGTCTGTGTTGATGTGAGAATGAGCTAAAATCCCAGAAAACCCTAAATTTGAAACAAAAATCCCATCCTGTGACTGTAGAACCTCCTTTGTCCAGGAATCTGTAGCAAATGATACAACAGGCTCACATCAGGTGCAGAAAAGTCTGATCCTTCATGTGCCATAAAGCAGATGGTTTGTCACCTAACTTTCCACACAAGATAGCCTGCATTATTACAATGAGCATAGCCTCGTACTCTGTCATTGATTTATTTATATGTGTCTCTTCTGCTACAAATGGAATTTGTAGTGAGCGCTAATGATGGGACACAACTACTTGAGTTGAAAGAAATGTGGATTTAAATCAAAACATTTCTTAAAGTTAGTGTCACATTCACAACTTTTTCCTAAAGCAGAACTGTCTCTCCATTTCCTTTGCCACAACAATAAATGAGGCATTTTGGTTTCCTTCTAAGCAGAATGTTATATTCAATTTGAAATCTGCACAGCACATTTGATTTCATATAACATTCATTGATGAATGTTATATTCAATTTGAAATCTGCACAGCACATCAATCCAAGATGATTTCTTAAGTGACAACAACTTGTGATCAAGATAAGAAGAAAGTCTATTATTCTCACAATCTTGTCTCGTTAACTATACTAAAGGCAGCATTCCAGAGGACACTACTTGTAAGTAAGGATACTTTCAAAGTGAAAATGCTCTGAAACAAATGACATTGCAAAGTGATGCAAATGAAGCACATGTAATGCAAATGAACCCTCCTAGTGCCAATGAAAAAATGTTTTGTAGTATGGTTTGGAATTTGAAGGAACTGAATAAATGAAAAGTTTTCAGAATCATCAGTACGTACATTAAATACAAAGGTTACAATTTTAGAGAGGTTAAAACTTTACCTGCTGTGATTAAATATCTGTGAGGAGACAGATTAAAGAAGTTTTTGCCATCTAACAGTGACCTATAACAGTATAGCAAACCCCTTTGAAACATAATTCCGATTTAAAAAAAGGCCTCCTAAAGCTTCAATGTGAATATTCATTAAAATCATCAAGTGCTAAGAAAACACTGACAGAATTACAAAATTATCTGCCTGTGGGAAAAAATGGTAGGGTCTCAAGCTGAAAATATGCCATCCAAAGAAAGTCTATTTAAAATAATGACTTTTAAATAGATAATTTAGGTTCTAGATAATTAAATAAATTTTAAATACTCTATTTTAAAATAGATGTTTGATTTCAGATGTAGTTTTATAAGGTGTGCCAATGAATCAAAGCAATATGAGGCTGGAAATGACCTTAAGATGTTGATGAGGAGTAAGTATTCCCAAATCATTTCTACAGGCGTATTTCTAGACCATCTTTAAAGGCCTCCAAAAAAGGAAATTTTCAATTCCCTCAAGTGAACCTATCTTTTTATGGTAATCTTCTTACTGTAGTAGATTTATACATTTGCTCTTCAGCCTTCCCCTTTTAGACCAAGCAGTTCTTTTTTCTATGGCTCTTCTTTTGTATGCCATGTTTTCTAAACCTCTTACACTGCTTAATACCTTCACCTGGCATTTGCCTACATTCTTGTTCAAGTGCAGAGCCCAAAGTTGCAGAGTCTCCCACAGGAGGTTTCACCAATGCCAAAAAGAGCTAAACAGCCACCTCCTGTCCCTTAGAGGTGATGTTCTTTGTCCCATCGTGCTGAATTTACCTTGGTAAGCTTGCTGACTTGGTTTGTGCTTCACTCTCCAAATCCTTTCCTGTTCTGCTGCTATATTTCTCCTTATCCTCCATTTTAATTGTATGTTGCATTCTTCCCTCTGAACGACAGTTCTCTGCACTTCTCCTTGCTTAGTTTCAGTCTGTGGGTTTCAGATCACCCGTCCACTTTGCCGATTTTATTTCTGAAGCCGTCTTGGAGCATCATCCCTGCAAATTAACTGTGTGCGTATGATCTCTAGCCTGTTGTCTAGACCCTTAATGAAAATACAAATTAAAGCTGGGATCGGGACAAAAGTCTACAAGGAACCCACTTGGAAGGACCTCACAATTTGGCAGTGAATAATCACAGAGTTGTCAGAGTTGGAAGGGACCTCTAGAGACCACCTAGTTCAACTTCCCTGCTAGAGCAGGATTGCCCAGAGCACATTGTTCAGGACTGCATCCAGGCGGGTCTTGAAGGTCTCCAGAGAAGGGCACTCCACAATCTCCCTGGGGAGCCTGTTCCAGGGCTCTATCACCCTCACCAGAAAGAATTTTCTCCTCACATTCAAATGGAATGTACCTATGTTCCAGCTTGTGCCCATTACCCCTCGTCCTGTCACTGAGAACCACTGAAAATAGCTTAGCCTTTGCAAAAAATGTTTCAGGCTGTCCTACTTCCCAATTGTTTCCTATAGACTGTGTTTCCTTACCCTGTTCATGACATCATGAGAGATGGTGTCAGAAAAGCCTCACCAAAATATTTGTCTGCTGTTCCTCCACCCTTCAGCATGTTAGTTATCCACTTAAAGGAAGAAAAGGGCACATTAAGGCAATACTTTCTCACTGAATCATGCAACAATCCTCATGTTCTAAACAAAATTCTAAGGTACAGCAACTTCTAAAATAAATCTGACCTTTCTTATCAGTGATTTAATAGACCTCCTGTTTAAAAAAAAGAGAAAAATAAAATACAGACACTCATACTACTGGTATGTATAAATACTTCTGATGAGACAGCATATGAATAAAACTTATGCTTAACTTACCAACTGTTTGCTTTGGCATTTGCCATATAATGCGTTTGTACAAAGGGAAGGCTCAGTCATGCAACATAATTATTTTTCCCACCTATTCTTGTCACAAAGTTTCCTGAAAGTGCAGTTTCTTTCTTCACTCCCTGTGCATAACCTTAAAATACTGTCTCATGGTCACAAAACTCTTATGTTATGTAAATATCTTTTAAGGCATTTGATCTTTCCCCTCTTCTTTCCTCCTCTTCCATTAGCAGTTTTTATTGTAGCTGCTTGAATACAAGGTAATGAAGGCTCATGTTTCTGTTTACACTAAGTCTGTATTGGTACACAGAACAAGAGAGGAAACAAAAAAGTCTGGGCATCATTATAGAGATTGTCATCAAGCAACCACTATTTTCTAGTTTCTACTTTAATCACTGTCTGGAATGACACTTCAGAACCTGGCAGTTAATGCATTAAAGGGACTTTCTCAGAGACTCTTTGCAAAATAATGTTATTTCTCTGTGCAGTGAAAGGCAGCATATTTTAACCTGGTAAATAACTTAGGTAAGAACTTGTGCTTGGGTATGATGCATTATCAGTGATTTGTACTTGAGTAATGACTTTTGTTCTTTGGAGTGTGCAGCTCCATTCAGCGTTTCGTGGAGATGAGCGTTGAGTCAGACTGTTACTTGTGCACCCACAGAGTCCTTTGGACTTTTCCAGGAGGGCAGCAGAAAGTCTCCACCAGTGGGAATGGTTCTGTTATATCAGGAGGGACAAGAATGATAAGCAAACCCAGGCAGAGAGTTCATCCTTCTTGCATCTGCGAGGAGCTGCATCTTTCTACGTTGCTGTACTAGGGCACATAGCAATAGAAGAAAATAGCCCACAGGTCCCACAAGCTCTTCGTTTCTTGCTGAATTCCCTTTGTGCAGTGACACAGGAGGTGTTAAAGTCCAGTGACTATTTCATCCACTGGTCCTGTAAGGTCTGCAGGCAGTTTTACTGCGACTCTGGGCACTATAGAAGAGTTTCTCTTCTCCTTTACTTCCTCTGATCCACTAAACCAATTCCTGTTTTCCTGTCCAGGGGATGGTCTAGAGGAAATATGACAACTCTGAGATTCAAGACTAAAATTTTCTCAGATTTTGTTATTATTCTTATTAAACACAGTACAGCTAGGCTCATTTGAAAATAAGCCAGCCACCTTGTGTCACTGATCCTTTGAACTGGTGTATTTGCAGCAGAAATATGATCATCTTTTGGTATATTTATTGCAATTGACACTATTAATATCAATGTTTCTAGAAGACAGTATTCCGAATTCTAAAAATAGTGCTTTAATCATCCAAACCAGTCAGAGCCAGCCCTTCAGTTCTCGCTAGCAGTTGCTCACCAAACTACCTCTCCTTGCTCATCAATTAACTTCCAACTTACCAATATTTCTTTCTTAAGGGACAGTCCATGATACGATGGCAGCTTTTGGAGGCAGGACAGAGCCATTGGTAAACCGCTCAGACTGAGTGAGAACAAAAACATCATGAAGTTTAGTACAAGCAACATGTATATCTCAGGCAGGTGAATATTTGTGTGGTCAGCCCAGGTGGAGCCCCGTGCTGCTGCAGTTAGACTGTTAGCCAATTTACAGCTAGTGTGGTGATACAGGGGGTCCCACGCCCATGGCAGGAGGGTTGGAACTCAATGATCTTTAAGGTTCCTTCCAACTCTAACCATTCTATGATTCTATGATTCTATATTAACACTGGCCCAGAAACACAATAAAAGGGAAGAGATTTACTGGGCTTGTTTTCCAGTAATTTTCAATAACAGCCAACAAAGGCTGTCAATACTTATTTGTTCTTCTGACCCAGCATATTTTGTAATGGTCACTAAAAAGAGCAAATACCCCAGCAGCAGCACCTAAATGCCTCAAATGTCTACACAAGAACTGAATTGGTCTCACAGCATATGAATCCAGCTGAAAACTAGATACAGTAGAAATACATGGGTATTTAGAAAACTGGAAAACTTACCTATTTGCAATGAAAAGAGTTATATTCAGTTGTGGTTTCAGTTGTGTCAAACTCAAAGGATCAAGCTGGCTATCAGTGCATTATTGATATCCAAACTGATCAATGACAGAGATATGTAGAACAAAATTTTATTGAGAGAATGCCAGTAATATGTATTAAGAATTGAATAAGGACAGACAAATAAGTACATACACAGATAAATACTTACACAGATAGATGCATAGATAGAGGGACAGATCTGGAATGAGGAACTATCTTCCCTGTACAAAGATAAGTGGTAGGGGAAATGTTCTATTTGTATTCGATTAGTACATAAATATTACAGTTTCCATGGTGTTGGTATTTGTCAAACTACTTTCTAAGGAGAAGTTCAAATACTGAATAGTTACATGACTAAGAATGTAATTTGAATGTTAGTTACTTCAAAAACTTAGTATGTAACAATATCCACCCAAAGCATTTACAAATTCCAAACCACCACAATTATTTTTGAAATTGTAACCCCTCCCATGAAATATGTATAAACAGAACTCTCCCTGGTGAGTGCTTGAAAATTTGGCCCTTTGGCCCCAGTCTTTGGTTCCTGGGTTAGTTAATTAATAGGTTTTTCCCAGAAAATAAATTTCATACGAATCCAAACAATGGACAAAGTCACGGAAAACGTGAACAGCTCATAGAAGAATCATGGACAGAAGAAACAGTTAGAGTTCTTCAAACAACTTGATAGACCTCTTCTTTTGCTTAGTAGCAGAAAGAGTGAGGTCCTAGTACATCTGAGAGGCAGTGTGGTAATAAACCTGTAGTTGGTTAATGTAATTCTAGAGAGGAAATGACAGTCAAGTATAGCAATCATTTAGTCTCTTTTCCTGACATTCCTGTTAAATTTAACCTGTTTTTCCTAATTCCCCATGCTACAGAAACTGCAGTTTGTTGAAATACATTACTGTACAAGTGGGCTCTGCAATGGCTATTCTCTAATTGCTACCTGGAGCACTAAAGAAACCATTACAGTACATGTTTAAGTATCTTTAAAAACCCCACTGCACCACATCTATATTTTTAGACACCTAAGTACTTCTGAAAAGCTGGCTCTTTGCAGACACATAATTTCAAGCCCACTGATAGCTCATTGCACTCAGAGGATACTGTTCACAGCTTTAAGTTACACATGTTCCCGAGTGCTTTGCAGAATAAGGGACCACTTTATCTGCCATATGGAAGTACAAACAGCTGGAAACTTTTTATTAAGCAGCAGGAAGGGAGGGAAATAAAATGAGAATTTAATAAATCATAAAAATGTTCCAATGACTGGTTTTGTATGAAAAATTCAAGCAAACTCCAAACATATTTGGATGGAGGTCTCGAAGGCACATCAACATATTCTGAGTAAGAAAACCCACCCTTGCGCTCACATATTTCATTTACCCACTTGCTGGCTTCATCCTACACTTTTGAATAAGACAAACTCTCATTAAAACTAATGGCAGTTTTGCCTGAACATGCACCTGCAGGATCAGGCTTCAATTGCTGAAACTCACATTTACTCCCTGAAACTACCAGCAGATCAGCATGTTGATAAGCCCTGAATACATTACCGCAGGAGAACATACAAAGCTGCGTTTGAACAGGTGACATTTCCTTTTCAAGGCAGACCTGTTCAAAAGTTTAGCATTAATCATTTCCAAGCAGGCATAACAGAATTATCTACTATATCTGTCAACTTTCTGCTTCTTATAAAGGTAAACTTCTTCAACCTGTAGAAAGCTACGTCAAGAACAATAAAATAGAGCCACTGATTAACTACTCAGTGCAATTTAACAGCAGCATCAGAACTTGCTTCATCAACAGTTACTACATGTCAGCAATATATATGTGTGTATAGGTATACATGTCTATATACCGCTTGAAGTAAGAGACAATATTTGGTTTGGTTACCACAGGCTCACTTCTGCAGAGCACTGTGGTCTCAATTGTCTTTTCACAGGTGACTGAACACACCGAACACACCGGCCTGGATGAATGATCAATATTCATGTATGTTATGAGAGGGTGCAAGGGATGCACCTGCATCCTATTCTGAAAGACCTCCATGAGCTTGGTTTCAAGTGCTTGAACTGCTTCAACACATCGTTTGCAACAAAGTAAAGGGAAAAGCACTGGGATACACCTAGCAGTGCCTGTAGCATTACAGGAGCACCTACTAGCACCCACTGGGTGACCCATGCGGCTGGGATAGAGGATTGCCCTTGGCCCACCCCAGCTCCTGCTTGCAAGTGGGCTATGCGGTGCGTAGCAGGACTGTGAACTGAGAGGGAGTCCCTTGGACGCTGCAAAGAGGCTGCTCTTGCAGATTTTGCCATTTGTAAATGCAGCCCAGCTGCACTTACACTAATGAATGACACTTGCATGGGGACCATTCTCCGGCATCAAAACCGGCCAACTCACAGGATACCATGCTATTAGTATTAAACTCTCTTGCTTCCCAAGACAGGGTGGCCAGAATCACAAGGCCACCTGGGAACAGCCTCTGGCCTCTGCTGAGTCCCTAGTTGTGCCAGGGAATTGTTTCGGGGAGTGCTTGGTGGCCCAGGCCAAAAGCATGTCAGCGACCGCTCTGATGACTTCAGTTCCAGTGCTCCAGCACCATTTAATTTACCAGTGGAAAGGCAGACTCAGTGCATGTGGTCTTGGGAGCAGCCTCAGGGAGCATCTCCGAGTGAATGTAGAAATATCCCTTAAGGCTAATGATGAGACAAGTAACTCCTTGATCTGAGCAAGATTATCAACATCTGGCCTGTAATTAACACCACTGTCCAAGCTGGCAACACACTGATACAATAATACTTAGCACTGTTGTAGCTTTCTCTATTTTGTTTAATGAGTGTGTATTTAACTAAACAGTATACATTAACTATTATTAGCAGCGCAATAATTGTTAACCACACATTACATAGACGCTCTGTTAGATAATTGCCTCTCTGCTAATACATTAATCAATATGTCTATAGACTGAATGATTTTTAAAAAAAACTCATCAGTATATCAGAAATAAATTTATTAAACTATTATCCTCTGTGAGGATACTGATTAAAGAATCCTGAGCACTTTAATTCTTTTCTTACTGGGATATTTTTGCTAATCTGTCTGTGGAAATACCACTCTACTTGTATGATCACCAAACAGCTACAACATTCCCATAACCTCAGATCTTATCATCATCTCTACAACTTTTGCAGCATCAATTATCAAAGTTTACTCATCAAGAAGCTCCCATTCCACAATAAAAATGAATTTCAATGCTAGCATAATACCTGAATTATGCTGGCTTGCCAATAGCCTCAAAACTGGTAGTTTTTATTTGGAAGTAGACTCTCAGATTTTCATCTCTCTTTTTCTTCAACAACAGGGTAAGCAAAACTGAGTAGGTACCCAGCTGCTACTGCTGTAGGCACTTGAAAGCCCAAGCTACTCCATGGGTGGAGAAGGCCTTGTGTTTTTGGGTACAGCGATGAGCTCTCTTCAATTATGAGTAAGTGGGGACAGGACTGGGAGAAGCCTACAACATTGGGCTTAACCCGCATGTGAGCACCTACATCCAAATCTACTTTCCTGCAACTTCCCAGTACCACCGCAAGCACTTCACTTCCACAAATGCTTGCCTTTTTGACTCAGCAAGTTCCACACACACCTAGAATCCTGCCCTGGGCATATTTCCTCTGTGACAGAGCCGAGAAACTTGGCCCCTGCTCAAGCCTCAGACTCACTGGGATCCACAACCTGAGTGTGTATGTGGCATATTGGTCCATAACTTTGGCCCATTGGTCTTTCCTAAGGCATCCTACACACTGTCTGGATCCATCTGCCTCCATACAACAGAGTGGCTCATACCACTTTTTGTGCTGCCAACAACCACTTAGTATACAACAATTTAGTGGCTAGGGTATTTGTGAAGGATCAGTGATATGGAGCCTATGGTAGTTTCCCACCTGGAGAGGTTCAGCTACCCATCTTCCAAGTCCCCAGGGAGTGCTCCAGCCACTGCTGCGTTGCCAGGCTGTGCAAAACAAACAAACACAGGGACCTAGGGAAAGAAAAGACAACAAGGGGTATGATTCTGCGGCCATCAACAAGGAGAAGAGTCCTAGGTGTTGGTCCTTGTTCCAAGACTTGTTTGTATATTTTCTTTAATGATTATTTCATGTAAACAGTCCTTGTATGAGGGATGGGAATCCCTGGGGCTGATCCAAAGCCCATTGAAGTCAATAGAAATCAAAGCCAACTGAAGTCAATAGAAAGTTTTCCACAGATTTCAGTAGGCTTTGGATCACTTCAGGAATACTTCTTGGGTGGTAAAGGCTCCATGCCAATGCACTGAAGGCATGCACCGATTGCATACTAACACACACGTTGTTGTGGCTTATTGCTATATTGGAACCAGCCTTTGAAAACTATCATAATATCCCGAGGCAAACTAGAGAGTCAATTATTCAAAATGTTGGTCTTGAATGTTTAAAGGCCCAGTCATGGGCTCCTTAGGCTACGTTCCCACTGCCTGCAATGAGAACTCTCTGAGGAGGGCAGGCAGAATCAAGCTCTTAGGCTCACATTTGCAGGGTATTTTGATGCCCTTGGCACAGCCACGACTGCAGTTTAACGCAGAGATAGCCAACCTGACTTGAAACTATGTAATGTAGGTAGTGAACACAATTTAGCCGTATTAGCATAGCACTTCATATGGGTTAATTAGCCCTGCCAAGAGGCAGAGTTCATTAGCCCGAGGAGAAAGCTGCACAAAGATGGACTACTTCCGACTCATTTAGAGGTAGCTTTGCAAAGCAGTGCTTTGTGCCATGTAGACATGCTAACTATCCTCCTCTTCCAAACATTACACAACTTCCGATTCTGCAGCAGCTATGCCAGATGTGCAGTAACTGTGGACCCACCAGCCCTCTCCCTGGAAGGGTCTGTCATACAGTTTGGTATTTCAGTTACCAGAGCGCACATACTGAGGCTTCCCTCTGACCAGGCAAATCAGCCCCAGGTTCCCGTTTGCCATGCAAAATTTTAGCAAAGAGATTTTCATTGCTTGCTTTCTCCAGAAGAAAAAAAAAAAAAATCCCCCCAAAAACTCCACAAAAAGCCATGATCAGCGCTCTCAGTGATTTCAGCAGTGCAAGGCCTGGAGACAGTTCCTGGAGACAATCTGCAGCACAAACCTTCACAGTCTCATCACCAAGCCTTCACCGTGTCCCTCATTCCTGACTGCAGCAACCATTTCACAAAGGTATGATGGGAAGCCTTTGCACACCCAAGGATTCCAGTTCAGATTCCTTCTTCTAAAGACACACCTTGTATTAAAACTGTTTTCCTGGCAACTCCGCAAGTCTAATTTGCCCGATGCAATTTTAAGCTCTGTTTATTAATTTGCGTAGGATTCCAGTTAACATACAAGCTACTTTAGTATCCTGACTGTAATAATACCTAAAACTTTATTCCAGGATTCAGAATTCAGCTACAGTACACAGTTTTACAATCCACTTCGTGCACTATTAATCCTTTGGTGTCTTCATGGATGTTGTGCTGTATCTGTCCATGTCTTTGGTTTAAGATCTTCTCCTTGTGGCAAGTTTCATGCTCTCAGTCCCAGAAGATGTGTAACCCGTGAGAGACCAAGATGAGGACTAAAGTTGCTCAATTGAGAATCCCATGGGATTTTACCCGTAAATGGAGATAAGATCTTTGCCCCACAGAGCTAGAGAGATAAATTAAACACAAGCAGACAGATAGACCGGACACCTGTCGTGTTTCTCAAGTGAATTGCCACATTGCGAGCATTCGTATTTACCAACTGGGGAGGTCTAAGAAAAGGCAAGAGCAGGGTTTGATTTGGTGTGGTCCACTTTGGTTCTAGGAGCATCTTAAAGTAATCAGTTTCATACTAATTTTCTGTCCTAGGCACGTGACAGCACACATCTGTACCCAGTAGGCAATGAAAGGAATATTTCTGTAAGGACTGCTTTGAGGTTGCTGGCAGAATCATGCGCTTGTGCAGAGTGCAGACTGCTGGAGGACACAGAGGAGGCATTCTTTCACCCTTTGGAGGTACCTTGCATTAACACTGCCAAGTAGGGTACTCTCACATGTGTCTAATTATAGTTGCAAAGCAGATTTGAACATCAACAAAAATGTCTCCAGAGCACGAAGTAGCTAAATAGACGCACAGAGTGCAGCAAGTTCCTCCTTATGTAGACCACCAGAAGCTGCCAAGCAGGCAGCCTCAAGAAAGCACTAAGCCCCTTGCAAGTTCTGTCCGTAAATTTGATTTCATGTCATGGTAATGAAAGAGTCATCCAGTGCCACAGTGAGATCCTAATGCAAAGCCAGTTCTTGACTACTCCTGTTGAAAGCTATATTAGAAAATCTACTCAGCCAGTTGCACTTAGAAAAATAACTTCTCAAAACAATAAAGTGATGTTTAAACTTAAGGGATGAGGGTAAAGAATGGACATGCCCCCATAACATAGATGTACTTCTATACTCAGGAGGGAACTGTGAGTTAGTTTTTGTGAGAAACCGGGATGTTTAGAACTGCAAAAGCAAATGAGGGTTTCAATCAGCATTTACAGCGCTTGGAATTTTTATCATTTAAACCTTTACAAGAGTCCTCAATGGGTGAACATACTGTGTGCTTGTTGTACATTCATATGCCCAATAGGCTGAATAACTTCAAAGAAATTTGCTCTGCTGCTCGCTAAAAAGTCTTTTTAACATTATACACCTTCAGAAATATTATGGTACCTGGTGCCAAGAGTCTGTATTTTTAAAATTCCCTACTTCATCCTGAGTTCTGAACCCACTAAACTAAGAGTTTTGACATTGACTTAAAAGAGTGAAAGATCAAACAATTATCTGACAGACTGTAACAAGACTCCGAAATAATTAGGGAGTTTTGAAGCCTATTCATACAGGGGATTTTTCTTTGCTTTTAAATAAGAAATGTATTCACAAATGTATTTTGGAAATATTAGTTTAAATTTAGAAGTAGGAAGATTTAGCATTAAGGCAGATGTTTGACTCGAGTTTTTGATCTTGTTTCATGTATTTTGCACATTTTTGACATCTCTTCTTATCTAAATAAGACTAGAGGAAGCCAGGGTGACAGTTAGGTTGCAACTAATGTAATGTTTTATAGTTTTGTTAGTCAGGGATGTCATCTCACATAGAAGTACACTCTAATTATCCTTTTCAAATCCTCTCTTCCTGCCCCCAAAATTCATCCTGATTCTCAGAAGACTTCATGAGAACACCGTTTCACTGACTGTGTGGGCTGAAGTAAGATTTCTAGTAACTCCGCAGTCACAGCTTGAGAGCTCTCCAGTGAGCCAGCAATCGCAAACTGCTTCCCAAATTGAATTAATCAAATAAAAAATATGTGGATGCATACACAGATCCCAAGCCATTGATTTCTGCTGAGACATATTGTCAAAACATAGTGTTTATTAATAATGTAACCTGCAGCTCTATACAACAAAGCAGATATTTTTGTTATTCTCAAGCCATCAGAAAACTTGTGGAAAAGGAGCACCCACAGTCTCACCCAAACCATTATTCTAGAAAAGGCTGGGCTGTTATTAGATTCAGTTACAGATAGGCCTCCCGTACTCTCCTCTGTCTTCTAGAGCTGAGTAGTTGCTGATCCCAATTGTGGATATGTCCATGTCACAGCCTCCTGAGCAACCAGCTGCCTAGACAAAGTCTTTCCCAGCTCACATAGATGTGGGAGACCGAGTGCCTCTGTCCCTCAGCAATAAAAAAGCAATGTGCACTTGCAGCCCAGAAGGCCAATCACATCCTGGGCTGCATCAAAAGATGCGCTGCCAGCAGATCCAGAGAGGTGATTCTGCTGCTTTGCTTTGCCCTGGTGAGACCCCACCTGGAGTACTGTGTGCAGGTCTGGAGCCCTCAATATAGGAAGGATATAGACCTGATGGAGCAGGTTCAGAGGAGGGCCACGAAAATGATCAGGGGGCTGGAGCACCTCTGCTATGAGGACAGGCTGAGGGAGCTGGGGTTGTTCAGCTTGGAGAAGAGGAGGTTCCAAGGGGACCTAATCACAGCCTTCCAGTACCTGAAGGGGGCCTGCAGGAAGGCTGGGGAGGGGCTGTTTACAAAAGCCTGCAGTGACAAGATGAGGGATAATGGCTTTAAGTTGGAGAAGAGCAGATTTAGATTGGATATTAGAAACAAGTTCTTCCCTCTGAGGGTGGTGGAACACTGGAATAAGTTGCTCAGGGAGGTGGTTGAGGCCCCTTCCCTGGAGATATTCAAGGTGAGGCTGGATGAGGCCCTGGGCAACAGGGTCTACTTGGGGGTGTTCTGCGACTGCACAGAGGTCAGACTAGATGACCTTTGGAGGTCCCTTCTGGCCTGGATGATTCTATGATTCTAATAATATGACCAGGATGTACAGAAATATGTGTTAGTGAGAGAACTTTGCATCTGCATAGGTATACACACATGCACACTTTACACATAAATGAGAGGATGTTGGTATCTCTTTAAAAAAGTCAAGAAACTCATGGGCATTCCTTGAGCATCTCCTGTATTCCTCATGTTGGCTAAAACTTTTAAAAGTATCAGTAGCTCTCCCAGCAGCACAGAATGTCCTAGTTGTCTAAAATGTGCTGTTATTCTTGTCACATCTAATCTACAGCTAGGTCCTATTTTGTTTACTCTTAATTTGTTTAGTACCAAGATAAGAACACAAGCCCTTTTCCTACCACTACGTGCAGCCACAAAACCTAGAATAAATAATAAGATAGTAGGAAAATGCTGTATTGTTTTTTTAAAAAATTAACTGCCATGTCTTATTGTTGTAACAAGACATCCAAACTTTTATTTTGTAGGTATTTTCAGGAGCCCATCACCACAATACCACATTGCTGTATAAGAGTGTCTACAACTAGTGCTTAAAAGTGAAAATAAAACATGGAACTGGTCAAGGTGTCACATTTCACATACTTGTTTCTGGAAAAGGTTCAGACACATCTGCATCAAGCACACAGTCATGTCAGTTTTCCAACATTTGAAGTCACAGGAAAACTTGGTGTTCAACAGACCCCCAAAATTTGTGCCCTGTGGATTCTGTGTTCAGCAGAATCATTTCAATAAAATATATTTTATCTTTTGATAAATTAACTGATTTTTTTTTCTTTCTGTTTTTACTGGGAACCATAGTTTGATGGCTACACTTAACATCTCTGCCATGACTTCCCAAAGGCATTCAATAGAAGGACCCAAGCAAACCTGACCCCATGCAAAGCTTGAACAGGAAGCAGTTTGGAAATCCAGATCACCAAGACACAGCCTAAGCATGCATGGATAAGCCCACAAGTGAATTTGGTTTCTTTTTTGTCATGACTGAGTTGGCAAAGTAAGAAGAAAACCAAGATGTCTAAATAAAGTAGAAACATGGTTTTGAGGTGTTTGTTGTTTTTTTTCCCAAGGATAATGTTTATACTTTTTGTTAACAAAATAAAAAAAATAAAATCTACTAACTGCATTGCCTCCTGCTTAGGAGGACTGACTGACAGTCCAGGAGGATTGCGTTGTCTCCTTTCATAGGAAGGCAAAGGGAGAAGCACCAATGAGAAGCACCCAAGATTCAGCAGCCCAAAGTTAAAGGTTTTTGTTTTGTTTTGTTTTGTTTTACTTGATTCCAGACCAATATTTATTTGATTGGTCAGACCAATTCTTTACCATGACTATTTTCTTCCATATAAGGAAAGGGACCAGTAAGAAGACATAGGTTTGGGTCCCACAGAGAACCTGGACATGTCATGGGGAAACAGAAGACGAGGACTTTGGCATTTCTTTCCCTCCCCAGTAAATCAGTGCTGCTCTTCAGGAATAAGAACTTGAACTGCCTGCACCAGTGAATCAGGAGGAGGGAAACACGGAGATGAGAACTCAATCTCCTCTGCAGGTCTTTGGGCAGGGCAAACTATTGCAAGCTGAATGGGTCCCTACTATGAGGAATTAGGTCTTAGTGAAACCTATAAGTGGAAAGACTTTCTTCAGGTGCCATTCACATTCCACAAAAGCATTAAGTTAACAGTTCAGTTGTAGCTCATTAAAAAGACAAAAATTGCCTTGGGTTTAGCTCAGTTCCCTGCATCTTTCTTTGCAATATTCAGTGCAATGCCAGGCAGTTCATTCAAAACGCTATATAACCAGACGTCTATAAAACTGGAATATACAGTCAGTTCAGTGAGGTCCAGAAAGCTATTGAGCCCGTAGCAAGAATGATCTACCATGTAGGAAGACCTGCCATATAGCAATCTGGGCCCCACTAACTGTGTTGGTTAAAACTCCACTGACCATGATGGTGTTTCAGACACTTGGCTCTCACATTGTTCTGGCAGTGACGCCTCAGTTGAAATATCTACAACCTGGAGCTGAATCCTACTCTTTCAAACTGTCATTTAGGGCTCAGTCTCCAGGGATTTTCAAGGTGTTGTGAGGTATCTCACGTGGCTCCCAAAATATACCAGCACTCCTGTGCCCTATCAGCTAGCCCCGTGCCATTGTCCTGGCTGCCCTGAGGAGTCTAATGGCACCATACACCTAGTACTCATCAAACAGCACTAGACAACTGCACTCAGGCATCTAACTTGAGCCCTTAGTTTGCACAGACATGACCTGTATTACTGAGGCCCTCCTTATCTTAGCTGGAGTGGACATTTGAAAGGGGAAGCGTCTAGCCAGATTGTATACTCTCGCTTCTTAACTGATATTCTCTCAGCTTTGTGGCCCTTACTCAGACAAGGATTTCAAAACCACCCCACTTTATAAACCATCAGTAGGTTTAAAGGTACTCTATGCAGAAGGTACTCTGTGTGCCAGCCATGTGCATCCCCAGCAGCACAGGTCTTGGGCTCCACGGCATCCCTCCCCAGGCTCCCACACACAAGTCTCCAGCAAGGAACTCACCAACCTGGGTGGAAATGGTAGGAAGGGGATTTCACTCTCCTTCTTACTCCATACCTTCTAGATTGAATTGCAGACTGGTGAAGGCAACAGGATGAGAGGGAGGAACGAACAAAGGCAGCAGATGATATCCAGGACATGGTTCAGATACTGAAACAGCCTGTCCTGTCACAGGGCTTTGTTTCCCTGGAGTCGTCAGTGGCTTTTTAAGTAACCCAATCTATTCTTGCTGCTGTTGAGATGGCTACTTTAAAACAAAGGGCTTTGTCAGATATAATCCTTCCAGTTTAAAATAGAGACAAGTTCAACAAGTTTTATATTTTCCTTCTTTAATCCATTTCCTCATGACCAGCATTTATGGGAAAGCTTTAAACTTTTAAACTTGCAACTCATATGATTTCAAACATCACAGATACTTGGCAGTTACACTGAAAGAAGAACTGTAACTCTGCAGCCATTGCTGGCACTGCAAAACCACCCCTTACTGCAGTCTCAGAAACAAATAAAAGCATTTTATTAAGTAAGAATAATGAAATATTTCACATTAAACCTGTTGAAATCTTACAAGCGGTCAAGGACCTGAGGTTTATTTACTTGAGGGGGAGACATTTTTTAGAATTCTGTTACTGGGGGCCTAAGACACCTTGAATGAATACTGATAAGTTTACTCAGGAAGTTTTCCAAAGGTCTTATTACTGACAGCCAATGGTTTATATTTATGAGTGTCCTCGGTGGCTTCTTGGTAATTTCCCATTTGATTTACTTACAGTTCTCATTAAGCTTATGAAACAAAATCCAAGTGTACAGTGACAGACTTGGAATTAAATCAAATGAGATATAAGGAATAGCTTGGAAAATTTGACTAAAATTCTGTTTTGATCCCTTTGAAATAACCAATTTGCACTAACCACTGCATTCACAGAATAAATGTATCTTTTTGGTTTGTTTTTTTTCCAGCTATCAGAGTAATGAATGAGTGGAACAATCTACTAAGGGATCAAGAGTATTCTCCACTTGAAAACACTAAATAAAAACTGGATGGCTCTTTGAAAAGCCACGTCCCAGCAGAACTGACTACAATGCTGGGGATCGGCTCATGTCTTTGTTATATTCTGTTTTCTTTCATCAACTCCTGAGGAAGCTACTATTGCTGTATTCCTATGTCGTGTTCAAATTAAAAGAGATGAGTCAAAGTAGATCAAAGTGACTGAAGGATAAGTACTCACAGCATCTCATTTGGAGCATCTCTTTTTGCTTAAACAGAATTGATTCAGATCTTGTGTGGTAAATAAAGTGAGTTCCAAACAATCTGCTGTTCCCGGAAAGGGGTGTCTTTTTCAGGATGAGTCTATGGTTTTTGAAGTTCTGCCTCCTCCTCCTCCTAGACATCAGTGAATCTCATCCTTTCCATGGTCTTTAAGCAAATTTTCCTTTGTAGTTCCTTCTCTCCTGACTCGTTTTTCCTTTTGAATACTGAAATACACCAAATAGCNTTTCATCAGTGACTTAATTACACTTGGAGCACTTGTACTGTGAGAAGAGGATGAGGGAGTGGGAATTATTCAGCCTGGAGAAGAGACAGATGCTGAGGCCCCCATCAGCAGCCACCAGTACCTACATGGAGGCTGGCAAGGAAATGGAGCCAAGTCCTTCACAGTGGTGTGTCGCAGCAAAACAGTAGGGTATGGCCTTAAATTGAAAAGAGGCAAGATTCAGAGTGACTATAATGAAAAAAAAAA
>VZRU01009759.1:133999-151895 GCA_013398155.1 Pedionomus torquatus | reverse complement strand
AGTCTTTATATATAAACCATTTCATTCTCTCTCAAATACATTCTACAACTATACAGCTGTTTGCTCCGTCATTTGCATAGGAAATACCACAATACAAAAATAAGGTAGGGGGGGAGGCAAAAGAAGCAAAACAGCAACCAATTTATGCATGTGTTTCCACGTATAAACATTTGAAGCCTTACAAAATTATTTACATCGTTTGTCAACTATTTACATGAAGAGCAACATTTCTAACTATAACAAACAAAAACTATAATTTATCAAGTATATGTAAAATTGTCTTAAAAAAAAGAAGTCTATCGTATACCACAAATAAATAAAGACAAACAACGGTTTTAACAAAGCTAGGTTTCCTGCAAGACCCTTTTTTTTGGTATTTTGATTGTCTAGTCTAGCCTTTGGTTGACAGCTTAATATTACAGCTTGTGAAGTCCAGACACTTCTTAGGTTCGTTTGGTTTCACTCCTGTTGCCTGGCCAAATCCTACACGGTCTCACCCTCATCTTTGGCCCTTCGTCTACTCTTTCAAGGCTCAACACGGTGGATCAAAGTCATTGTGAGCATAAAAGGGCACCACTTGGTTGACTTCAGTGGAGTCTCAGCTACATCTTCAACATGTAAATTTTCCTCTGTGTATTTTTCCTCTGTGTATGTCGATCTGAAGAGTGGATTAACTAAACTGCACTGTAATTTTAAACAAAATTACTGTATCCTTTACCTTCTAGCAAATTACATGCAATATCCACACGAAACTAGATCATACTGGTGCTGAACCAGCTTAACATGTCTGTGTATGAAAATTGCATCCTAAATCCTTCTTTTTAAAGTGATACTAAGTTTAGCTTATAGTAAGAGGTTTAACGTTCTGTGTTTGTTGTAACTATCCCCGTTATTTAAGCTTCCGACATTGACTTTGCAGTTCACTCTACGTGCTTTGCCCTTTTAAGCTATTTGAAAACAAAATCCTGCTTTGAATATTCAGTGCACACCCTTTGAGTTAACAGGTACAATACATCCGAACGCTTAGCTCCTTTCTCTTCAGAAAAACAAGCTAAGCTGGTGCTGTTTTGAGAGGTATTTAAGTAACTTTTGTTTGTAAATGTGCCGTGTTATCAAATGTAAAACAACTGCTTTTTTTTTCAGATGGTTCTTAGAAAACTTTTGTATTAAACCTAAAAAGCTGATTTGCATATTTACAAAATCTTTGTCATAGCAAACACGCAACATACAGAACAAAACATTTTGTTCTATGGCTGTTTATGAATTTTTCTATGTACTTTCTCCCCACAGAACGGCTTAACATTAAAAAAAAAAACCCACAAGTACTAAATACGTCCAGTAAAAACCTGACAGATTACATTTCATGGCTTTTCCACTGTGTTCATTCATCTGCAGCCTCTCATTAACTCGTTTACTAAACACTGTCACAATAATGACAGTGCTTTGGTCAAAACACCGCAAGAGGGGCAAAAAAATAACAACGTATAGAGCTGCAACGTGTCAAGACGTAATACTTGTAAAGAGATGAAACCTGCTGACTAAAGCCATATACATCATGAGAGCAAACAAATGACCGAACACTCTGGTATTGTGATACAGTGTCTTCCCTTTTTCCGCATAAATATACAAAATATACATTTCCAGTTTCTTTTGAGACTTCTTTTAAATGGATAAACCATACTCAAAAATTAAACTAATGTTAGTCGTACGTCGAGAGTCAATAGGAAATTGCATAGATACAGAAACAGCCTCGGCGACGAGTCCAGCTTTTAGTTCTGATGCCTCTTCATGTGGAGAGCCAGGTGGTCAGAGCGGGAGAAGCTGCGGTTGCAGACGGCGCACTGGAAGGGCTTTGCCCCCGTGTGCTTCCTGTAGTGGCGCGTTAATTCGTCTGAGCGAGCGAATCTCCAGTCGCAGCCTTCCCACGTGCATTTGTACGGCTTCTCACCTGCAAGAGAGAGCAGAGAAAGGAGACTGTCAGCTGTCACCCTTCGGGACAAAACTGATGCCACATCACATTGGATGGCATCCCTCTTCAATTTAATGGAGCAATAAATGTCAAAACAGGAGCTAATTATTCACATCTCTATTCAATAGGCCCTGAACTAACAGCCCCTTTGGTTTTTTCGGTGGAATTTCCTCTTGAATCTGATTTAGTATCTCGGTAAAACGTAAGAAACTTTTCAACATATAAACTAGAGACAGCTACGCTACAGAAACACACAGAGGTTAAAAAAAACTGCATGAGAGGGAGTAGAAAAAAAAAAGCCATCTCACGCGACAATCCAACCTGGTTTATAACTTACGCCTGCACCTTTTAAAAATAGGCAAATAAAGTTATACAGAGCTTTTCTTAAGAGGTCTGAAATGGGAAGGAAGATTTCTATATAGGTTTTTGTAGAGCACAAATCTGTTTGAGAGCTTCTGATGCGAGAAGAAAGGGGCACAGTGTGTTACAAACACAACGGGGAAAGTGTTTTCTAAAATGTCAGGGGCAGTAAAAACTTGTATCCCAGTTTGGGCTAGCTATTTAAAGGATAAAGCACCTAAAAGATCAAAGCGCCCGTTTTCAGAAGTATATGTCTACATCAGGTGCTTAAATCATAGAATCATAGAAATGTCTAGGTTGGAAGGGACCTTTAACATCATCTAGTCCAACCATCACACAAATAATCATATTTTAAAGGTTGCAAGTACTTGCTGCCTCCATCAGTCTCCAGTGAAGTATGGGGAGCACAGTGCCTCTGAACACTTGCTGTTAAAGCAGCTCTGAATACAGCTGCGACATATCCAGCTAGTATTGGAATACACCAGCCCAAGCACCTAAAGTATTTGCATTCATCCATTTTAGAACTATGAATGGGGTATTTTAAGCATACCTATAATTCATAGGTGTTTGTTGGAATGGGAGAAGCATGAAGCCACAAGGCCAAGATGATTTCTGTGTGAAACCAGAACTTTACACGTGTACATACACCTGCTCGGGAGCTGGTATGGGCATGATGTCACCATAAAAGCAAGCTTCATATAAATAAATAAGCTAAGATTACCTATTTATAGGCTATTGCTTGACGTCAGTTGACAAAAACACCTTTCAACTGGGAGAGTGGATTGCTATCTACATCCTTTATATTAATTTGACCCGTTTGGCAAGAAGAGAAAGAAAACTGAGTTTATCGAAGCACTCGGCAGTAGCTTCATCTGGAGCAGAGTAAGATCAACACAGAGCTTTCCAAAATGTCCTTTCCAATACATCTTACCGATCTTCTCCCTCTCCATTGGTCTCAGACCTTACAGCCTCAATCCTACAGCACAGTGGAGTGCCTCCTACTTTTCCCTGTTTTACCATCACAAGAGCATGCAGAAGAGAGACAGAAGCCAGTATCCTGCAATCACACTGTTTGTTCTGCACCAGTTATGCAGAGAAGGCCATTTGAGAAACTCCAAAACATTACTACAGAGACGTTAATATATCATTCAAAAGAAATTATGAAACTGGTTTTGTCTGGGAGTTTCTACCACTTCTTCTGATCAACTAAGTAGTAACTTTCCGTCTACCACTAAGAGCAAAACCAGCCTTTTGCTCACAGTGAGGAGGTGACTTCATATTGGCAGCATGATCACAACCAGAACCAGACCTCTACAAGAAAAACTAACCACCCAACCAAAGAACCATTTCTTTGCATAAACAGTGACTGTGATTTATTGAAATCACAGTGGAAACATATCATCCCTTAAGAAAAACAAACTTTGAGCCTGGCATCACCTCTCACAGAGTTCAAAATTATCTGGTGGATGGCGAATCAGAACACAATTAATTACAAATTTCCATCCTAGTGGAATTTCCCCTCTCTGATGCTGATTGAAGACCACAATGATCTATCACATAGGACTCCTTGCTTCACATAACATACAACATAGGTTGAAATACGCACTACATTCAAACCCAGTGTGTAAAGCATCAGAGAAAACAGCTGAGACAGCACATTTGGTCTTCAGGGCAGAATGACAGGAAAGATCTCTATCCAGTGAGGGACTTTCTGCACTACATACATCATCCCTAACGTATTTAAACTGAGGCATTACTGCAGTCTGTAAAAGATTGCATTGCTGATCCATAGGCACAGCACTAGGGAGATCTTCCTATGTTAAAACGTGCACACACAGAGGTTGCACAAAGGCATTACTCCTGCATTCCAAGCACCTTCACTTAAATCATAGAATGATTAGAGTTGGAA
Organism: Pedionomus torquatus; assembly: GCA_013398155.1. Taxonomy (NCBI): domain Eukaryota; kingdom Metazoa; phylum Chordata; class Aves; order Charadriiformes; family Pedionomidae; genus Pedionomus; species Pedionomus torquatus. The sequence goes on along the minus strand of VZRU01009759.1, from coordinate 147,657 downwards.
GGGACATCGAAGATCATCGAGTTCCAACCAGTGTATTTCTTTCTTTTTCTCCTTTATTTCCCCTTTCTTCCCACATTAGTTTCAAACTCGTCTATAAAAGCCTTCACTTCAAACTGCTGTATTATATTCAATGCTAAACTCCCGGTCTCATGATCCCCCCCCATCCTAGTTGCCCAGAGAGAGCATATAGATGGTCAGGCCTCTATATGCTCCAGATGCTTGCTTATCCACTTTGCACAATTACATAAGGAATGAGAGTAATGGTAAAGAGGGCAGAAAAATAGCACTAGTTGAACAAAAACCCAGGAATATCCAGACTGGACTGGAATGGGGAACCAGGAGATTAAAAGCACAGTTTCTGAGCCTGGCATCAAGGAGGTATGAAGTACATGCAACTTCACCCAGTGTCAGACTACACTGTACTGAGAAAGCAGCCTAAAAGTCGTGCCACTTAGGTGGTACCTGACCTTCTCTGAATGCAAACCAAACTACTGTCCCCCATGAAAACTTTTTTAAACCTGCTAGCAACGTCAGCAGGTGATGTGAAGGCTACCGACACAGGAACCACCAGCGGTGAACCCTGTGCCTTGCTGCACGCCACAAGTGCCAAGTCAACACTGAATGCAACAGCCTGACCCCCATCAAACTCCAGGGGATCCAGCTTCCTGGAGACACCATCTAGAAACTTACCCAACTGTCACGGTCACTTCCCTGCCTGCCACAGCCACGAATCACAGCGTTGCTTGGGGAAAAAGCCAAGCAGTGCCATGCAGAACAGCATCGTTCCTCCTTGTCGGCCGACTTCTGCAGCCCTGAGCTACACTGAGTGGTGCTCAGGGGATGCGCAGAGGGGAAGGAGATGGTGCCTTACACAGATTGTTTTAACAGCATTACTTTTATGTACTGGAAATGAAAGCCAGGACGCTGCTTTTAACCCCTGCTTTGGCCGGCAGTGAGAACTGGAAAATGTATTTTTAGCGCCAATGTACAGGCCGGGATTATTTTGAATAAATCCTAGGGGTAAAATACTGAATATCTATGTTTGTAATGCTAGTTTCCGTTGGAAAGTTCTATTTAAGAACTGAATCAATTTCAAATGTTTTCCTTTTGGGCAAGGAGGAAGGGGGGCAAGAAAAAGAAGGTGGAGGTTATTTTCACTTCTTTAAAGAAAGCAGAAGAACAACTTGCTGGTAGTACTTTCTCTCTCTCAACCTATACACACGCTTTTTGTCATTTAGCAGGATTTGGGTTAAGTTCCTGCGGCAAGGGGAAAAGAAAAGAGCCTCATGTTACGTGTTTTCTGAAGTGATCCTACTTCTTTGCTATGCTGACTTTAAAGCACCGAGAAATCTGGGGTTGAAGATTTATTTTTTAAAAAAGCAGGTATACACAACAAGGGACACTGAGCCCTTTATCCACTGTTTTCATTGGCTACACAGTAATGTAAGATTTGTTTACTTTAATGATTGTGTGAAATACAGTAGCCGTAAAGTTTCAGAAATATTTGGTTTTCCTCCAGCAATTTAGGGTTTCTATAGAGTGTTAAACCAAGAATGCCACTGGTCACCAAACGCGAAGGCGGTACGGCTTGGTTACTGGAACACGAGCGCGGTATCAAACAGATATTTCACTGTAAAAGCAAGAAAACAGCTAACTCCTCCACTTCAGGGGAGCTTCCACGGGATTTGTTAGAATGTCAACACTGTTCAACTAAAACACCATGGAGGAAGCTGGTACCGATTTCCAGCCAAATAGCACACTCCAACCCTTTCTTCCCAAGCCAGAAATATTATACACAGCACTTCTGGGAAACAGAACTGCTTTCCTTTAAATTATACTTCAACAGGATAGGGATTTCATAAGTTTAATTGGATTTCTGCATAACCTCCTTCCAGTATCACTGATTTAAAATATTTTGCTAGGCTTACACATCACAAAATATATTTTTAAGTTCTCGAGCTGTTAATATGTATCCATTCTCCAGTTTAAAAAAAAAAAATATTTCTGGAGCACGAGAAACAGACTTGTACTTGAACGCAGAAATTGTAAGCCCTAATGTTTAGTTTGGAAGCTGTTGTACAGAAAGAAAGCACCTAACAAGAGATAAGAGAACTTAACCTGAAAGGAGACTATTCTGCTTGCAATGTGTTTGTCTGTTTAAAAAAAAAAAAAAAAAAAAAAAAAAAAAAAAAAAAAACAAACAAAAAACAAAACCAAAAACAAAACAACCACCCAACTTATAATGCTGTGAGGTTGAAAAAAAAAAACAAAACAACAACAAAAAAACCCACCAAACCAAAGCAGTCAGAAAGATATCTGGACATGCACATAAAACATGCTAATCTAACCAGCCTCTTCAACAGATAAACTATCCCAAGCCAGATGCCAAGGTTCGGGATCCTTGTCGATACCACAAGAGAATGCTCTGGACCAGTGAGGCACACCATGTTGGCTCTTTTCCCTTTATCTTATCTTCTCGGGATTTACTTGTGTCAAAACGCACCGATTGCTTTCCTAACGTTAATGTTGGCCACTGGCAGTGGCTGTCGTGGCCATGCTCGTTTGGGGTAAGGTATGGAGCCACCAGTGGGGGGGTGACGGCCATTTAAGACACCCTCTATTTTCAACACACAGCCTCTGTTCAAGAAAAGGTTTCTGCTTAAAATTCTGTTTGGAAGAAACAAGTCTCTGAAAAAAACCCTCCGTTAGTAATGAATTCCCTCATGAACATGAAAATAAGCTTCCTTTTTTCAGCGAAGAGTTGTGTGATTTTATTTCTTCAATTGACTGCTAGGATGTTTTTCTTTATATTTAAAGCTGCAAACAACAAGGGCTGGATTTTCAAACCTAAAGTTAGGTAATTCTATTGGTATGCAGAAATCCAAATACAGGTATTACACCAGCCAACGCCTGCAACTTCTCATGTTTCCTATCAGAAATTTCTGTCAGAGCGATGAGTTTGGAGCTTCCTGGACGAAGAAAAAGCAGCACGCTTTTCAAAGACTCCAAAAAGGCAACACCTGATTAGAGCTCGTGAGGGTGTAAGTATGAAGACACCCCTCCCCACCATTCTTTCCAGCATTTTAACATTACTTGTGTTTATCATGTAATTATTTCAAATGGTAAGCGTTCAGCTTTAAAAATACTCAACTGGGTGTGATAAGAAGGTGGCAGAAGAAGTTTCTGGACCACAACTGCAGCAGTTATGTATATAACCTGTATTATGTCCAGTTTCAAAACCGGTTATCATCAAGATTTTTGTTGTCTCAAAGTTTTCCAATGCATTTATTTCCAAATTTTTCACATCTTAACATCAGTTGCCTTAGTTTCCTGATATACTATAGCCTCAAATTTTTAGAAAAAATACAAACAAACAAAATGGGCTTTCCTGTGCCTCAGTTTGCCTTGATATAGCTTTTCCTTTTTTTTTTTCCTTTCACCACGGTTCTAAACTCTGGTCTCTTCCAGGCTGACTGGAACTGAAAGTAATTGCTTGGATGTATGTCTGCTCCACTTCGAAAGAGTTTTTTTGTTCCCAACATTTACCTAAAATTAGACCTTTTGTTCTGCCACTGACTAAGTGCTGTAGTTGTTTTTAAAAGCAGCTTGTTGGTTGGCTTTTTGCCTCTTTTCTTAAGGCAAGGGTTGGTTGGATTTTTTTTTAAAAGAAAGAGCAGAAAGCTGAAATTTTCAAATAAAGACACCCCTTAGTTTCTTAAAAGCTCTTTAGTGCACTGAAACTCTTGGTCGTCCAAGATGGAGGTGGATCAGAGGGCTGACAGCACGCAAGGTACACCCAGCTTATTTTGTGAGCGACAACATAAATTTAGTCCTTGAAACATCCAGCCCAGCACTGATACAAATGGGTAGCATATACAGCACTTTTAAAAATATGATAAAGCCTCTGCTTAGTATAGTAATGGCCAGAGAGTGACCATTAAAAACCACTTCGCAACCAAAAGGCATTTTAAGGAATCCTGTAACAGAGAGCTGTTGCGCTTCCGAAGTGTGATCGCTGATAAATCAAGCAGTATTTGATCTCTCACCAACAAAAGCACAAACAGAAAGAATGAAAANTATTTAAAAAAAAAAAAAAAAAAAAAAAAAAACAAAACCCCAAAACCCCCAAACAACTAACTGACTGCTAAGCAAGAGGACAGTCAAGAGTTGCCTATCGTTCCTTTTCCGACTACAGAGGCACAGAAGGCATTATCTTCTCAGAGCTCCCACCAGCGCTTGAAGCGCTCTTATTTTGCTAAGTGTTGTCTTACGCAGTTCAAGGATTACTGGGGAATCTTGATTGGCCTGGGCAATGGTTTATTTTCTTTCTGGCATAACATTCTGTCTTAACAGAGGTGGTCTCTCTTCAAGGAGATATGCAAACAAAGAGGAAAGGAATTTTTTATTTTTTTTTTTCAAGTAGGTTTATAAGAAATCCGTGCCATCTGGGGTGCATGGCTGTGTCTACACGTCCTGTGCCGAAGAACACATTTCCTCATCTCTGCCTCTGGTGCAAGAGCAGCAATTTAGCTCTCACACCAATAACACTGGCTCTTGTACAGTCAGATAAGAGGTGCTCTTAAAATGGAATTTATTAAACACGTACTGTAGACTTCCAGATTTCCATCTACTGTATGCACACACACCAAAAAAAATAAATTGAAAGCAATACATTAAAGCTATTAACTCAAAGCGAAGCACTGTACACTTGCCAAAATCAAAGGTTTTAATATGTCCTTAATCAGAGTTGTTAGAGATCACTGAATATAAATAATGCAGCCTGACAGGACAGGAATGCTGCTACCAAGATACTCAGACTAAACTAGGACATTACTTAAATGTTTCTAATCTTTCACCAATGGGAGGTGCAGGTCATCTAACAAACAACAAACAACACACTACCCTGGAACCAGGAGTCAATCGTCCCAGTCAAGCTCAGAAATTAATTACAATAAGGAATGTCTAATCAAATAATGGAAAGTTTTAATCACTGGCAATTGCTGTGAATCTTGGAACTATATTAGCCTATGTAGGGCAGTCTCAAAATGAACTATATTTAAAGCCGGTCTCTTAGGTCAACAGTTTCCTTATCAGGAATCAAATATCCTGGAACTGAAGTTTAATCCTCTCAGGGAGCAATTGACAAAAACAACAGGGTTTTTTTAAGCTTTTATGCTTAGAGGGACTTTCTAGGCTTTTAATCAAAAAAAAAAAAAAAAAATTAGGCTTTTCTTTTCAGAATCTAAAATTTAAAAGTAGCACCCCTCACCTGACACCTTGGAATTTAATTCCTGCTTCATAAAAGTTGGGTACTGGGCACTGGTCTGAACATTTAATTAAAATTTAGGTTCATGTTCCTAAGACTTCACCCTCTTTTGAGCAACACACTCAAACATGTCTCATTTAAGTTATGACTACAGAACAAGAACCGGATCAATTAATCCTAAGGTCTGCAAGCATTCACAAAGTGTTTGAAGAAAAATGCGTAATTTTCCCTTAAACTGTGGCTTGCACAGGAAAATAATGTACTTCCATTTCTCACACAGGCAACTAATGGATTTAGCAGAATTCATAAATAAAAGATATCAACATATTCTCCAGCAGTGTCTCACAATGCTGCACTTTAATGTACTTTGTCAACAGTTTTATTTAACTCTTCTCCATTTTTGCTTATTGTCTCCATCAAGGATGGTATTCAGTGACACCTCCTTAAAGTATAATCTGTGCAACTGACTGACTCATATAACAGGCTAAAGGAGCAAAATCTGCACAGAAATATTACTTAATAGCTATTTTCATGATGCAAATATTTTTCCAGGTCGAGGTTTGCTATGAGCAAGACGAAGTCTTTCGGGGCCCCCGCTGCCCACTTCTACACAGTGAATGAAATCCCTCACCTAACTCTCAAGATGACTTGAGTCCATACATGTTTTTGCAAGGCGCTTTTATTTCCAACAGGAGTCCAACTACCATTTGTCTTCCCTTCTGAACAACGAGCATCAGGAACTCCTGGGCAATTCTATAAGGTACCACCTTTATCAAGCATCCATATACAGCTACGGTAACCTCGGAGCACAAAGTCCTGTGGACTGCTGAAAGCTATTGCACACAACTAATTCCATCAGAGCTTAATTATGGATCTATTGAGGCAGAGATCTAAAATAAAATAAAACGTTTAACACCTTGAGGAACCACAGAAGGCAGCAGCTGTCCCATGCCTGCATAAACATTTGAAATAACTAGGGACGGTGGAAGTATTTTGAGTGCATCTCAGTTAGAGAAATGCCATTTCCCTTGAGTTATCTCGGCTTCCACTTCCCATCACCAAATACAAACTAGATCTATAGATAGAGATGAAATAGTTCTGCAGTTAATGCTAGAAACTATTAATGGCAAGCCCACCATGTGACCAGAGAACATGCCTGTACAAAGACTCTGTATACGGAAAACCAACATGCAGCTGGAAGATGTCCTCAATGTGCGTGACTTGATGTGTTCAAAACAGTGACAGATTTTGCTCTTAAAACCATACACAATTCTGAAGCGCGCAGCTGCTCACAGAAGTAATAAAAATAAAAAAAAAATAAAAAAAATAACCCCAAACAAAAACCCAACATCACAAGGCCAGCGGCTTTTCTGCGGCATTATAGGTAAGGTACAGGTAGGGTATTCCAGACACTTGCATATCAAAGGTTCAACTTCCACAGTCCAAATCTTTTAACGCATAAAGAAATCTAACAAGGTAAAGTTATAGGACCTCTGTTTCTAAAGGGTTACTTGATACAGACGTATATACTCAGATGCCAGCAAGAGAAGCAAACGAGGCTTATCTACAACACACAAGTAAGTGCTTTTCACTGACATTTGGCACGTTTTTTTTTAAATTTGGACGTAGAGCTGTTATGCCAGAGCTGTGAGGTGGTTTTATTGCTGGAGCACCCACAATAAATGCATAACCCTCTCCCCCATTACATACCATAGTTGCACAATGTTGGTTATGAAACAAAACTCGTTCCATGACTAACAGGTAAAATTATTTTAAAAGAAAATCCCTGCTTCAAAACGTCAAAAAAATCCAATCTGTTTTGAGAGTTGTTCCGACAGGGTACTTTAACGTACTGAGTACCGTTTTACCTGTTTCAGGAACAGGTAATATCAAGTTAAGACACCATAACTGAAGTGTTTTAAGTTATTAAAGCGTACTGGGCAGCTGTTCCAGAACTCCACAGAGATGGATACAGAATGTCCCATATCCTCACAGCACCGGAATCTTAATTTTTGGTTTATCAGTTCTCTTCTACCTCAGAGCAGGACATTAGTTTACCAATAACTAAAGTTTACTTTATGATTGACAAACGCTAAAGTATTACCTAAAGAGAAAAACTTGTGCCTGCTTCAGTGAACGTTAACCTTCCTTAGCTCTTGTACATGAACATTGGATTGCTAATCAACAGCGAAACTCCAGCGTAATTACATTAGATCAGAACAACCATACCAAGTTTATACCATCTGACTTGGTGTAAGGTAAACACCTTGGTAACACTTAAGAAGAAAAATGTAAGGGATTTTCCTCTTGCCCATTTCCTATAGTTTTATTTAAAAGTAATTTATAAAGTCTGATAGTGTGTTCATATCTGAATTGGAAAAAAAGACGGCAGCCTACATTCCACAGATCAAAAATAACATCTCCCTTCGGTTTGTTCTCAAAGGACGTCTACTAAACCCAGTGAAAGCCTTTCAGAAGGGAAAGGCTGCTAAATAAATACTGTGAAAAGACTGAGATTTTCCAATACAAAAGGAAAAGCATAAGGTCTGTCTTGACTTTTAATGGCAGACAAACTTTGCTGCAGGCTCTTTTATTTTAAGATGACAGATTGCTGAAAAGGGTGGGGACTGCTTGGGATGAGAGAGAGAGACTGCAGCCAATTTTAAAAGGTATTGTTAAGAAACTAAGAATAAGGAGAAAACAACTTTAGTGGTCCATGATTACTAAAGAACGAGTTCAGCCAGATAAACAGGTCTGTTATCCCTGAAGGGATTTGAAAGAATATCACACACAACTTTATTAAAATGGATTACGTGACACTTGCTTTAGACTTTGAAGGTAAAAGCTTCAGCAAAGTCCTTTTTTGTTTTTTGGTTTTTTATTTATAAAAAAAAAGAAAATTAAAACAAAAAAATCAAAGCTTAAATAGCACTGTATGAATTCATAGTTCTGGGGGATGAGATGCAAAGAGGCACACACCCAAATTTAGCCCAGGGCATCAAGCCTTTCTCTTTGGTGATCAATAGCAAGATTCCCCTTGGCTCCTGGGAAAGCTGTGGAACTTCACAGGTTTCCCCAAATTCGCACCCATTTACTTCAACATTTATTTAATCCATTAACAGTACTGGGTAAATCAGAGATCTTGCTCACAATACACATTCCGACCCTGTGTTAAGGCACAGATTAGAATCGGTGCTGGAAATCTTCAAGTATTAAGTGAATATTCAAGAGAGTTAAACTAATGCAAACTCTGAAATAATGCAGGTAACAGGATACGAACTCACATTCTTGCATGAAATGCACTCTTTAGACAGTTTATCCCTTCATTCACCTCCCCAGAAGACCCTTTGTATTACGGACCTGCTTAAATTCACTAGATTTTTATCTAAAACAACATTCTTGTTTCCATGAATACATCAGCTCCTCTGACCTTTGCACATTTATCCACATTTCTAAGGTCAAATATCTACAGGTAAAAAAGTGAAGGCAACAATAAACATTAGTGACCTTGAGTGATATATATTAGCGATGTGGTATGTATTTCTATGCACACAAGTATTAACTTTATAAAGTTAATTACTATTTAAGTCATTACTATTTAAGCTACAAAAAAAAAGACAAATTAATTTAAAAAACAAAAAAGTGTACGTTTCAAATGCTGCGTAATGCTCATTTTTAGACTGAAGCTTTGCTTTTATGTCTCTTCCTAGTTATTGTATAATAAATAGCGAGATATTTAGCCAGCAACTAAATACCAGTTTTAAAGTGCATAAGTGGAAATCGCACTCTCTTAAATTCACGGATTATTTATTAAAGAGCAATGGGATTATACTCTCTGATATTATTCAGGTTTATAGCCTCGTGAAAAATATTCCTTTCTTACTAAGCTTACCGCTAATGACCGATTAGATGTATCAGAAGTATTTTTAAAAGTGTTCTTGTTTAGTCTATTACTAATGCAAAGCAATAATCCTTGTACAGTTGCTTTTATTTTTTTTTTCTTTACTGTCACTGCAACACAGACAACTCATTTATCAAAACAAAATTTCTATAGTAATATTTAGTCTGGAGATAGTCAATTTCTGTATGATAATCCAACAGCCCTTTCAAAATAGCTGCTATTGAGAAGGCCTCGTTTCCATAGAGATAGTGAAACATTTTGTTAGATCATAACTCATGTTAAGTTTTGTTTTGACTTTTGGTTTAAACTTCGGTGAAACCCCATCAGAGGAACAGCGCAGCCGTAGCGCTGACAGCCTGCTTCAATAAGCGACTTGCTTGAACTGTGACTCGTATTTTGCTCTGAAGGGAAACCCACACATCAAAGAGCTGGGGTTCATATGCAGCTTGGGGAAAAAAAAAAAAAAGATAAAAAAAAAAAAGGCGTGGCAGCCCTCTCACTTGATTTCTTTACAAAAATCAGTCATGTGCTTTACACTGATTTAGCATGACCAGTTCTGTGCTAAGATCTCAGCAAAGTACCGTCCTAAACAGTTTCAGGTGTGCTGTTGGCGAGCTGTGTTTTATTCCCCAGCACCCTCCCTCCTCTGTCCCCCTGTCTCAGCAGGTGAACATTTAGGAATAGCACCTACAGCAGTTCCACCTCCCAGACGCTGTCCTCTGCGCCCACGCACAAGCAACTCTGTCCCCAGCCCAGCTCCACACAAGCCCAAGGATGGGGGAAAACTGGGACTGTCTCTGTAGCTGCAGGCAGAATTCGAGGCACAAAAAAAAACTAAGTGCGACGTGCTGACACTTTTTTTTTTAAAAAAAAAAAAAAAAAGAAAGAAGAAAGCACAACTAATGCTAAGGACAAAGCAAATGGGGATATCTTGGGGGTTTACATGATGTTTCTGAAAAATTCTAAGATTATTTCTAACAAATCAAAGTTCAAACCAGAAAATTCTATTTAGGTAAGTTTAAAAACTGTAACATGTTTACTGTGCTTAAATCGCTATTCAAGTAAAAAATAAAAAGTCCCTTATGGCATTTTAGATTGAAAAGGAAAGTTTTCATGTTTTGTTCTTAGCTATTTTGAGTTCTGTATTAACAAAACCGCATTAAGAATAAAAGTGGTTTTTCTTCTCACTGCCCAAACCTTGATTTTTTCTTAACTGAACCACCAACCTGAACCCACGCCACTCCACGGAAAACTGGGGGAAGGTGGCACATCAAACACGCTCTCTTTCTCAGAAAACGCGTCAGCCACAAACAAGCAAGAGACAGCGAGAGAGTGAGTACGTACCCGTGTGAGTTCTCAGGTGTGCTTTTAAGTGAGAAGACTTTGTATAAACTTTCGTGCAGCCTAAAACAAAACAGAACAAAAAAAAAAGCAGAGAAACATTTCAGTGGGAAGAACAGGAATGCTCCACCTTATGTTTAAACTTCCTTACTCAGTGCTGGGATACTACCTGGAAACATTTAAGTTTACTACCTTCTGACACCATCATCATTTAGAAGTAAAATTTGATACAGAAAGCTCCTAGGGATTTGCTGCTTCACACAGAAAAAAAGTGTTTATGTAGACTTACTACCCTGTAATGTAATACAGACCAATGGCTGCTACAATCTATGTACAGTAACACCTGTTACATAAATTAAGAACTCAGAGGGGGAATAGTTTTTAAAAAAAAAAAATCCTAGATAATTTGATCAAGTCAAACTTGGTACCATTGTTATTAAGGGCTCAGCATAATTCTTCCATCGAGTACTTCCCACAGGGCACTCCAAGCAGGTGACACTGCTGAGTTGCGTTGGTAAAAGGGGAGATGAATCACGAGCAGCAATTTCTCTCTGTGCTGCTCAGATGGGTGTGAGCGTCTTGTATCTGTGATCACGTACTACATGGAGGCACGGTTTATAGTCAGGTCCCTCTACCCCTCCAGTGTTAGGAGAGGGAGCGGCTGGAAGGAAATCCATCTGCGGACAGTTTTCAGAGGTAGCTTTAATGGATTTCTGCAAGCAGCTGAATCCCTGCTCATAACAGGGAAGATATGGCTGTGGCCTCAGCTACGAGGAGCCGAAACGATACTGAGCCTATGCTCCACCACGGGAACTGGAAAAGTAGAGCAGGAGCTGCACAGTCACACTGACTTGCATTAGAGAAGGCCATAACTTTTTAAATTTTTTTTTTTTCTTATGGGGTACAAGTTTTGTAGCATGGTAAAGTGAGCTCAGGCATTTAAGCAAATTACACGAAGAAAAGGGTACGTGTTACTTAAAGAATGTGAAAATGTGCCACACAAAATAGGACAATAAAGAAAATAAATTCTTCTTTAACAATACATTATTTGGTTCTCCCTAGGTGTAGGCTACAGCTAAAGGAAACCCCTTGTACCTCATCCACAATTATTCCCACTTTTTTGACTGTAAGAGCACAGTTTCCTGGCACAGATCGCTTACCCGGATAGTCACAGTAGTGAATACGTCTTTTCTCCAGATCTGGGTTACTTCTCCTGTTGTATCTGACCGGTTGGATGTTCTGGGGGGTCATGGGCAGAGTCGCTGGTAAACTCGGATTGTGAATTGCCAGCTTGGAAGCTATAGTTGCAGCATATGAAGGAGGAGGGGTTAAATTCTGTAGCATCTCTGCTTGTCTATCTGGACTTCCAGGCTCTGAACTTGGGGGCGAAGGAGGGAAGTAAGTGGCCTGCTGCTGCAGAAACTGGTTTGGCATGGTGTAGGTGCAGGGGGGGATGCCCTGGAACTGTTTCATCGCAGTCTGTGGAACAGCCGAGGAGAGCGTGTTAAGGCCCGCCATGGCTGATGGCATGGAGACATTGTTAAGGGAGTCCATCACAGCTGCCTGAGGAGTAGTGTTGGGCATATCTAAATCCGGCGAGCTCAAGAGCTGATACAACTGGCCTTGCTGGGGTGTGACGGAAAGATGAACATCTGGAGTGGGAAGCTCCTGCTTGATGAAAATGTTGTTCACATCGGGAGTCTGGTGGGAGCTGAAGATGCTGGTAAATTCGGGGAGGGCCTGAGTCGGGGCAGGGGCGGGGGCAGTAGTTTCACTCTGGTGGCTGAAGATGGTGACCGGCTCGGTCTTGATGTGGGTTACGCAGGGTCGCTGAGATTTGTACAGGCCAGTTCTCAGGTGGCTGATGTCGGGGAGGAAGACGTTCATGTTGATGCTGTAAGGCAACCCTTCGCTATCAGTGAAAAACTGGTCTACAACCGAGGCACTGTCTCTTCTGTATTTCTTATGCTCGGGGATGACGGGAACGGGCGGGAGCTGAGGTGCCAGGTATTTCTCCATTTCACATCTCGTCTGCAGGAAACAAAACGAGACCATAATCCACATGATTTGTTACCAACTAAGACAGACGATAGCATGCAAGGCGTGTGACGCTTTGCAAATAAAAGGCAATACTGTTCAGCCAGCCGCAAGCTACCTACAGAGGAAGTTATAAACATTCATGCTAATGAAAACCTGTCTTTTATAATCGGCGCCCTAATCAACATCATCAAGGACAAGGAGATAAAGCCATGGCACAAGCTGTTTGTGCCGAGCAAGCATTAAGATCGGTATGATGTTTCAGCGCACAACAAACTTTTTCATCTTTTATGCCTACGAGACAGCGCTGAGGCGCAGAAGTGACAGGCGCTGTGCCTAATCTGCAGATCTCCTGCTCTGGAATTCACTGCTGGAGCAGGACACTGCCTATCTGTTTCACCCGCTTCTCTTTGAAATGCTAACTCTGAAAGCCACATCCTCAGCTGGCTATTTGAATGCTAATACTTCAAATAATGTGTGCGTGTGTGTATATATATATAAAATCTATACTTCCAGGATTTTTTATTCTTAAGAAAAAGATGTTTTATTAGAAATAGGACACCAAAGGTGAAAGTTATAAATAATCCCAAATAGAAAGACAACGGGTTGACTGATTCAGAGCACCCTTTGGTAAAGCGTCTCCGGGACTACACTTAAAAAAAAAAAAAAGAAAATAATAACCTATGCAGTGTATAATCGGCTAATAGGGCGATAAACACGTCCCTATCCATGCCTCGGTCCTCGGAGAGCTCTTTAATTACTGGGAAATGATTCTCTTCGCGTAGTGGTGCGAGGGAATCCGTGGGTGGCTGGAGCCCGATCCATCACTGGTACAGTCATCGGCAAGGCATTTACCAGGCACTCTCCAGTGGGCAAATGCCACATTCCCCCCTGCCCTCTCAAGGCTGCGCTCATTCCGGACCCGTTTAAGCCCCCCGCAAGAGAGAGCCGCTAACACACACCCACGCCTGCCCAGAAAAGCGGGGTTTTTTAGGACTTTTCTTCAAAGACCCCCGGTAAACACCACAAACAAGCAGAGCCGCCTTCCTCTCCCTTTGATCCGGATCTGCCCCGACACGCCAGGCCACTTTTGTTGTTGTTGTTATTATTTAT